>WBNO01032628.1:36323-75603 GCA_013400575.1 Peucedramus taeniatus
GCGCCATCCCTGCCCGGGCACCGTGCCCCCGGCGATTCCGCGGCTCCCCGGCCGGGCAGCGCTGTCGGCAGGGGGAGCCCCGCGACTCGCGACACGCGCAGAAGCTGAGGCGGCCGCGGGCGTTTGCGGGCCCTGAGGGGACGCAGGGAAACAAAGGCGGGTCCGTCATTCCCCACAGCTCGCGGTGGGGCCGGTGCCGGCTCCTGGCTCTGCCTGCAGCCCTCAGTGAAGGAGACACTGAGCATATCCATGACATCCCAATGGAGGAGAACGCGCGTGGATCCCGGGCCGTGCGATGCCCTCGCAGTGCAGAAACACCAACTTCACAGTGTGGGGCATCACTGAGAGGGGATCTCAAAGTATGTAAATATCTCAAGGTGCCAAGGGGATGGTGCCAGGCTCTTTGCAGTGGTGCCCAGCGACAGGACGAGGAGCGGTGTCTGTGAGCTGAAACACGAGGAGTTCCACCTCAGCACGGGGAAGAATTTCTGTGCACTGAGGGTGGCAGAGCACTGGCACAGCTGCCCAGGGAGGCTGTGGGGTCTCCCTCCCTGGGGACATTCAGACCCCACCTGGACACGCTCCTGTGTCACCTGCTCCAGGTGACCCTGCCCTGGCAGAGGTTGGAATGGATGATTTCCAGAGATCACTTCCAACCCTAACAACTCTGATTTTGTGATTCTGGGTTTCTGCACCCAGTGTGGTCCTGGAGGAGCCCTTCTCTGCTCTCTTCTCTCCAGCGTGTCTCTGTTTCAGAGCCACCTGTGAGCTTCTCCAGCATTCAGACATCCTTTGGAGATTGCTGAGGCTCTGCTACTTCTCTCCTATTTGCTTCTTTATCCTCAGACTGCCCAAACATTTAAACGTGTATATACCATCAGCACACTTCAAGCAGAACCTGAAAACATCAAAAAAAGGTGTATTTGGTCCTGCCAATGCAGAATTTTGTTTCTGAACATACTGGAAACAGATGTGTAAGGAAAAGAGTAATAAGACAAAAATGTGATGAGACTTCACCAGTATCTGCTGAGCATCTGGCAATTTGCAGGTTAAGGGCTCCCTGGTCTAGGACAGAGATGTAGCAGCAAATTATTATTTTTGTTCCGTTTCCATGGTATCATTTTTTTCCACTTGATTTCAGCACGGTGTCTTCATAGCTGTTCCTCAGTAGCTGGTAGTGCTAGAGGTGATAAATCACCATTTTGTTACCTCCTTTTTTCTTTGTTCCCCTTAAGCAGGAGTGGATAGAAGGTGCCCATAATGGAAGCTGATTTTTCCCTTAGTCTTGAGGCTTTGATGGTGTGTGTGTGCTGCTCTTTTGCTTATCACAGTAGTGAAGTTGGCAAGCCCTAGATATGACACGGGGGCCAGATTAGTAAACATGTTTGTGTCTCCACAGGAAGCCTTAATGTTGGAGGACATGTTGCTGATCCCTACTGCCAACAACAGCACTGTGCATTTTTAGGAAGTGTAAAAGGGGAGATAGGCAAAACACACACTCTCATCATTCATCCAAATGATCTTGCTGCTGTTCTGCTTGACTAGAAGAGCTTAAACAGCAATCCTGGAATATGAAATAAGGAAGTTCTGGTTTTAAACTATTAGAGCAGATACACTTCTCTTTCCACTCCATTTTGCATCCTCTACAGAAGTTTTCTAGCAAAGCAAACTGCTGCAGGTCAGGGTTAAGAGCAGCATGCCTTCCATGGTATATCCTTATATGTCAGTGCAGTAAGTTTTGTATAGGAAAATTATTTAAAGCCTTTACATTTGACTCCAACCTGTACTTTTAGCTTTGCATTTTCCAGGATGTGCCTTTCACTGAGATGTTACACTGAAATACTTCGAGCACACTTTGCAAGCACTCCCGAGTTTGTGCTGCCTCCAAAGTTGCTTCTGTGATGCAGTTCTCCCCTTGCCTCTGGTGCAGTGAATGCTGGCAGAGAGGTTTCAGGAGCTCAGGGAATTACAGTGCCTACTTGTGGCAGAATGAATTGCTTCCCCACTGACAACAGCAGTGTTCCTGACTGGGCAGCAAGCACTCGGGGTGGAAAAGCACAGAATTTATTCAAGAATGGCAAGACCCAAGTGTACATCATTTATCATAAGAGGCAATGCCAGTTGCTTGGAAAAAGTGAAAGGAGCAAATGAAAGCTGGGTGCTTTTATTGCTTTAAGGCTGAGAGCTGGCTCTGGATTTTTAGGCTCATCAGGACAGCCCTACTTCAGTGTATTTAAGCATCAGGCCAGCCTCTTGTGTTTTAAAGTGGTTTTAAAGTCTCTTGCCCAGTTTCTCACAGATCCCAGAAACCCTATAATGTCAGGAACATTTATCAGCTATCCCATGGTGGCTCTTGGCAAACACCTTCAGCAAATTTCCCCAAAAGCACAGGTGACAAAAGTTTGCTTGTTTGTTGGTTGAGGTTTTTTTCACTCCCTCGCAGGAAATTCTCAGATTCATCCTTCTGATTTGCCGGGGCAGCTGTGAGTGCTACTTCCCTAAATGCCAGCTGTGCAAAAAAAAAAATCTTCATTGTTCTGTTTCCTCGCAAGCACATCCTGAATTCTCCCCTGTGCCTGGAGAGCAGGGCTGTCCCAGCACTGCAGGGCCGTGTCACCGCAGCGTGGTGCCGTGAGGCTCCCTCAGCACTGCCTCAGGAACTGCAGGACTGAACTTTGCACTGACAGAGCTCATGCGAGTGGAATGCCAAGCGGTGTGGGCTGCTTGCCACAGGACCCCCAAAATGCAGCTTTCTGTGACACACCCACGGGGGTAAGTACAGGGTATGGCAGCAGAGCTTAATCAAGCTCAAAGGTGAGTGTGGAGCACAGGAATCCCTCCCAACACTCATGGCATTTTTGTTTCCATGGGGAGAACAGATAGCAAAGGATAGACAGTGTGACAGAGGCTGTCCTTCCCTTGTGTCTGTGCTCAGCAGCTGGCACAATGGGTGTTGAATCCTCGGTGCTGTCTCAAGACAACTAATTTATTTAAGAATTACAATGATTGTTTCAAAATCATCCTATTTTCAAGATCATTTCTCCTCCCTTCCTGCTCAAACCGTGTCTTGCCCTCTGTCTTATTAGTCAGAACTTGCACTCACAGACCCTGGGAATAGGTGCAGGTAAAGAAATAAACAAAGAAGATATTCCAGATTATGCTTTGGGAAAATAAACTTCATTGTCATCACTTAAGGTCCTCAAAAATACTCACAACAAAAGGGTTTCTAAGAGACAGAAAAAATTCAAAAATGATTGGAAGAGAGCCATCTTCAGTCATCAGACTGTCACAAGCAGCAAATAAACCACATCCTCGGAAGCTGCGAACACCCGAAACTGGTGTTTTGTTTCTGTTATCGTAGCAACGGCAAGTCTGAACAGCAGGATGTGTGCTCACAATGCACGCTCGTTATTTCTCATGGTGACTGTAACAAACTGCTCCTTACGAACAACCTTTCACCTCCTCAAAACCTGATTGCTCTGATAAAAAAGGCAAGCAGTAAAAAAAAAAAAAAAAAAGTATATGTATGTACAGATAATGCGCCTCACACCTCACAGACCAGTTTAATTATTATTCTTTATCATAATTTCAGTGTTTCCATAGCATTTAAAAATAGAAATGAGAACAAGCCTCTCTCTCTCTCAAATGTCCCTTCCCAGCCCATAGGTTAAATAGCTTGAGTCATCTATAGGGTGTGTGCATGGCCAGGGGAGCGGTGCCTTTGTACAGAAAGAAATCGCTGAGGAGGAGAAGATGGAAAAACTGAGCAGGCAGCTGCCTGTGATAAGTCAGAGCTGAACTTTGCAGCTCACATTCCACGTGGGTACAACACATACCCAGCCCTGCGTGCAAGAGCAGGAACTGCAGTCCCCCCGCAGCAAATCCTTACTGATACTCGCTCCATAAACCAGCAGAACTTAGGAACAGCTCCAAAAGTTTGGGGTTTACTCTTTTTATTTTATTTTGAATGTGGAATGTCTCCCCTCTCCAGGGAAATGAAACTTCTTCCCTAGTTCTGCCATCTTTTGTTGAAGGTCTGTACAACTTCTACAGCCTCGTTTCTTGCTTTTCTTCACACTTGTTGGGGTTGTGGCTGAGAAACCTCAGCCTGGCTAGAACTGCCCACACTGAGATTCCAGAATCTTGCAGGTTTGCTGGTGAAAGAAAAATAAAAGCAATATTCATTAAATCCCAGGAAAGAAATTGCCTGATTTCATAGAGAAAGAAATAATGGAGGAGGAGCATTGGGAAGATTATGGAGTGAGAAGTGGATGCTCTCTCGTGTACCAGTTGTGATACAGAACTGCAAGGCTTGGGAAGAAGTCCTGACTTACCCATGCAAGGAACATCCACAAACCTGGAGCTGTTACCACAGCAAAGATGTCATGGGTTTGTCTTCTCTCCCGGGACAGACACATGAGCACAGAAAGGAGATCTACCAGGAATTTAGGGAACACTTTGATCAGAACTGTTCCTGTTCATGATTTTTTATTATTTTTAAAAGGATTGTGGTGCCTCTGGGAATAATTTGGACTTCTGGAATGATCTGAAGCCAGGTCTTTGATGTGTAAAGACTGGGATGCAAAAGAAGAGGGGGATGGAGGAGATGTGGGGCAGGGCTCCTCACTGCCAGCACAGGGAGAAGGCACAGCACACCACACAAGAGGAGAAAGCCATAAAGTTGTTTGGGCAGCACGTGCCCCGTGATGGGAATGGGAGCTTGGAGCAGTAGAAGGGAGGATTAAAAGGCATCAGGGGAGTATCCTGATCAAATCAACTGCTGAAAAAAGTGCCTTGGCAGGGACAGGTTTGTCTTTGTGGATTAGTATGAACTGGGAAGGAGAGACAACACAAGGAGCAAGTTGGTGTCAGTTTTAAACCCTACCAACAGGAGGAGGAAGAATCCTAAATGGGATTATGAGGCTGAGATGAACTATATTGGCATTTAAAATATGAATAACCTATTTTTTTTTTTTAAATTTTACTGCATTTGTGGGGAGGAAGGGCTTGTGCAGTTCTCAGTGTTTTTTCTTTTGTTGTTGTTGTTGTTATAATACTGACCAGTTACTGCAGCATTATCTCAGCTGAATGAGATATCACATTAAGAAGGTAGCAGTGAACTTGAGTGCACTCACAGGGATGTGCAGTAATTAATCAAAGAATGACACAGCTGGTCAGAAATATTTTCTATCTTTTTTTTTTTGCAAAATACCTGAGTAGCATTCCAGGCCTCTGCATTTTAGAAAGAAATAAAATGCAGGTAACTATTAAAAAAAAAAAAGCCATACCAAACAACCCCCACAAAAAACACTGACAAAAATTCTCAGTAGAACTTCATCATTATCTCTAATGATTTAAAAGAATTAAAGTTTTCCAGTATTAAAACCCCCTTAAATTTCAAAATTACATTTTTTTCAAATGCCTTTAGGTAAGATGACAAGCTTCTTAACTGAGATGAAATACAGCAAGAAACAAGAGGATACATAATATTAGTAAAAATTGAAGCTTAATTGTTATTGCCACCAGCACTCATTCACTTGAAATTCAGCATTCCTTAGAAGGAAAGCAGGGGTGAGCCACTTGCACAAGCCAGCAAAGAAAGGAAATTCCCAGAACAACAATGCAGGATTTTCACCTCTAATTGTGTCCCATATTTCTGTGTGCAGATCAGAGCTAAAAAGAAATCGAGCTCTACCTGGGGCATTTTTGCTTCTCCTCGTTCAGAGACATTATCTGTGATAAATAAAACAGCACCACTACGAGGAGCAGGGCATTGTGAAGTTGGGCACCAACAAGTAGGGATTAACCAGCACACTGGAAATAATGAACCTTGACAGATCTAGGGTTAAATACTTTAAAATTAGATCCTGCTGAAAGCCGAATCTTGTCGCTTAGCAACGGCCGCACGGGATGCTGCTGTCACTCAGAGGATGCTGCTCTGGGGAGCTCACATCACGCTCACAGAAAATGGGCTGTGATTGGGGCAAGGTGACATCATATTTCAAGGTAGCAGCCAACACGATTGCACTCGAGTCAATACCCAGAGATTGAAGGAAACCTCTTTTGGAATGGCTCAGCTCTGCCCACACCTCACCTGACCCCAGGGAAGAGCCCGCGCAGAACAGCGGGACGCGTCGGCCAGCACATCACAGCCAAACTCAACAGGTGTTTTCATCTTTTAAATTACCCAGAGCCAAAAGAAAAGCAAAATGCCTGCTATTTGTGGAGGCCTGATTGTATTCAGAGCATGGAAACCTCCAAAGCCAGTGAGAGAGAATAAAATGTACCCTTACTGAAAATAACAGAAAATTCAGCTCGCTGAGCTAATTTTAGCACTTGTAACAATGGGGAACCTACTGGATTTTAGTAAGAAATCAAGATACCAAGTTAATTAAATTTTTAAAAAAGCCCTTGAGGCACAAAATCTGTTTTTAAAGCAATGTTGTGTTAAGGTTGGTACAGGCACCTACAGATTTTTCTGAACACCTGCCTGGCAACTCTAAAACATATAAGCACATCAGAGCATCTGAGGTTAGTCTGATAGGAACCATCCTGCATTTCCAAGTATGAAAATACTCAGATCCTGAACTGCTATCAGCACCTCTGGAATGAATACAGAAATTGGGTATTCAGTCCAACCTAGCACACTGCCCATTAGGGCCTGGAGAGTCAAGGTATCAAGGAAATGGAGATTATGGAAGCCAGCATAAAAGCAACACTAAGGTAGACATACCTAGATTTAGGACACTGGATGTCCTTCTCTGAACACTGAAAGAGCACAGACAGCTCCTTCTTTCGTTATTTTGGGTAGGCTGTGCCAAAAAGTTGCCCCTGGTGAGCAGGAATGTCACCAGGAGTGATCACAAAGATCATGACAGCTCTCTTTAAATCAACTTGCAGGTCATGAACTACCAACCTTCCTGCTGACTGGGGCCTCACCATTTGGCAGTGATGGAGGAGAACAAAGATAGGGACATACTAGTTGATAATAGGATTAATCAACTGTATGTGAGCAGGTGAAGGCCATGCAGGCAAGAGTGCTGCAAAAGCAGGGAAATATTAAGGCCAGGTTTCAAAAAAAAAAAACTCTAGAAGAGTGGTTTTCACTCTTCTCCTGCACGTGCCAGCAGGCTGACTTCAGTCTGGAACTGAGGTACAGAAAAGTGGCTAAGAGGAATGAAGATCATGTCTTCCAAAAGGAAAACAAATAATTCTGGTTTGTTTAACAAGTCAAGAGTCTAAGGAGGAAATGATTGCTTTTGTACTGATGCAATAGGAAAATAAACAGGGCGCTGTTTAACGAAGAGCTGTTCAAACGAACCCTGGCACAGGGTAGGTGGTCATTTTATGTCAGCTCTAAGGAGTTCACAGCAGTAAGAGCAGGCAGCTTTCAGGGGAGCCTTCTGGAGGAAAGGGGAGAAAAAAACCCCAACCGATCTGAAGACTGAAAATTCAAGCAGAGGTGATATTGCTTCACCTTCCCAGATGCACGAACCACCCTCATGGGTAAAAACAAGGAAGATTTTTATGGCTAAATATGCTGGGAGAGTTCACAGTAACAGCACTGTTGGTCTACTATGTAATTACCTCTAAGCTACATATATTCACTCAGACTACTCAAAATAAGAACATTTACAGCTACCTGTAACCTCAAAACATGTGAAAGAATAACTATAGTCTGTGTCAAATTTAGACAACCAATTTTTTCCAAGTATATCTAATCTATCAGGTATTTCTTCAACAACTGTCCTTAAAATACAGCTGGTTTAAGTGCATAATTGCTGCAGTTAATGCTTTATTTTGAGAGTTGTGGCTCCATACAGAGGATAATTTCCAGCAAAGTCATAACAGAGGAAAACACTCCTGGGAAATTTAACAAGCTCAAGGTTCTCAGAATAATATAGTGAATAACAATTAGAAAGGTATCATTAACATATGATACATGGCTGTGATTTTGTCCAAACTAATTAGAGCAGTTGTTCTCCTATTAGTCTATTAAGATGAACACTAAATCAAGTATATTAGTAGTGCACATATATTCTGTAATGTGTGATTTAAATTTTGTTAGATACAGCAATAAAACAAGTCTCTGTTATCATCTACTCTTATCTCTTGAAGTACTGAGAAGGTTGTATTGTCATCAGATCCTAGAGAGCAAGCTTAACTCAGCAATACCAGTGAGTTAAACAAATCAAAATAGAGGAGATGGATCAATGGCTGCTTTTACTAGAGATAAACATCTTGTTTTCCTCCTCTGGTGCTTCTGCCTCTCAGGCACTGGAAGGGCACTCACCACGTGTGTGCATTTGAGAGAAAAGCTGGCCCAGGAGCAGCAAGCTGAGGTATAAAATGGGATGGGGAATATTATTTCTGCTAGTAAGAGGGGTTTCTCCCACCTGTGTGCTTTCCATAAGGCCTTCTGTATAAAGAACCAACAGACATCATAAATCATTATCTAGAGAAAGTAAACACTGAAAAAAACCCCAAACAAGACCTATGCTGCTTTATCCAGGCAGTCATTTTTTAAATTACCTGTCCTGTACTAGGCTGTTGATCTTTGAGTCCCATCCAAGCAACTGGGCCACAGCAATACAGGCACAGAACAGCAAATAATCACAGATGTTTCATCAGCAAAAGATTCAAGCTACTTCTGTTTAAACAAGTGCTTTGCACAGGAGGGCAGAAGTTAGGCAGTAGTGTTTCAGCAATTTCCAAGATGTCAAAGCATTCCTTAGGTTCCAGGTTAAAGGGTGAAACCTTAATTAGATGCTCTTCCAACATTAGGGGCCAGCTATGGATGAACGTGACTGTGAGCAAATCCTGCTATGGACTGACAGGCATTTCACAGATGGCTTCCAGACACATGCAAACATCTTACCCAACCCACAGTGAATCACACACTGGGCTTCTTGCACTAGTCCAGTCTCGTGGAAGAAGTTTAAATGGGAAGGTGGAATGTTCAGCACCATCTGAGACCAGAGGCAGGGTCTGCAGACAAAGAGAGAACACAGCGCTTTCTGTTTGCAATGCTGTTTATTTTAGAAAAGCCCCTTTGATCATCTGAATGAAAAATGTGGGCAGAAAAGTCACAAATGTTATAAAACAAAGTTTATTCTGCAATATTTTGTCATAATGAATTGCATCTCTTTGGTAAAAATAAAATTTATAAACATTTTAATTAACAGAGATTAGCATACAAAAAACTAAACTTTTGTAAATCGTCTTTAAAACGGGTAAAGGACTAAACCAGAGGAAAAAGGGTTAGAATTGGTCACCTACTGGCAAAATTATTCTAAACAAACCCAAGGACACTGCTTATGCTACATTAGAAACAAGCTAATGGGAATGGTTTTAAAACAACTCTGGTTCATTTGATCAGAAAGCATTCTTACAATTCACTTTTAAATAAATAATAGTTACAATGAATTGGCAATTATAAAATGTTTTATATCACTATATGGCAGTAACATAATACTTTTAATTATGCACTTTTTAGTTTGAAGAAATGTACATTTATAAAACTGACTTGATAATGGCACTGGCAGTTAGGTGTGAAGAATGTGCTTTAAGATAAAATAGCAGGTGCAACATTTAAAATATTCTACCTTTTCTTTTCAATAAATATTTTGACCACACCATTATTAACGTGTATGAGTACACTTTGCTTTAATTAAAGCTTGTACTTTTCAGGTTGATGAAAAGTTGCAAACCACACAACTTCCATTTTGCAGTTGGATTTAAAAATGTTTGATGTGACTTCTGCAGATCAGTAATTTAGGATTGGAATCTGAAAAGCCAGTATAGGTTTGTACAGTAATCACATCAGATTTACCCTGAACAGAGCAACCTCCCATGAACACAGCTCTCATACACTTCTTCACTGCATTTAAAGAACTGAATGTGGCTCATTAATACTTTTCTTGCCAAAATGTATCCAAGTCAACCATTGGCATCAACATTTTACATATGTCACTAAAAAACCCAAAGCCCAACAATCAAAATAACTTTTAATTATACTCCATTTATACTATGTACACCAGGGTCTTTAACTGAGGTGGCAAACAAACCCGAACCCAACAGATATGTAAGAGAAAGGAAGGGCAGCTCTTCTCCCACTGCCAAGAGAGGTGTTCCACAGCTGAGCTGTCAGCCTTTGCTGCCAAACGTGCAGGCAGAGGCCTGGGACAACACGGTGGGACAGGGCAGGGGCACAGCTCTTCTGCCTTCCCCTTTGGAAGCAGAGAGGGAAGACAGCAAAGCAGGAAGGGCAGGGAGAGCACGGCCCCGCTGCACCGCTCTGTGTCCCAGGGAAAGGCTGTGGCTGCTCCCCCTTCCACCACTCCAGTTCTCCCAGCTGGAAGCATGGATGGGATGCAGCTTCTGCTGCATCAGAAACTGGTTCTCACTGGTCACTGCATATGGTGATTAATGCATTGCAAGCAAACCAATCCTTCAGATATGCTGAAGTCATTGTCACCAACTTCAGGGTTAACAGCAGCACAGCCACACTCCCTATAACATCCTTCAAGTTTATCTGAGGCAAAAAATAATTCAGAACCAAATCAAACCACGGAGCTGACTATGAACACAGCCTCCAGAATACCTGGACCTTGGTCCAGCTTTCACTGGAAGCTACAGAAAGCTGCAACCACTTCAGCAGGAGCCAGGCAGCAGCACCCCTCTTCAACAGAGTGAAACTGAAATCATGGCACCGAGCAAAACCTCAGGCTGCTCACAGCATTTCTGTGTATCTGAATCCTCCTTTCACACTGACACAAGCTCTGCCCTTCGCAGTTTTCCATGAGAGTTCAAAAGCAACCCATGAGCAAGAAGCAGCAGTTCCACCAAGCATTCACATCTTCAGCTCCTGAAATCCTGAGAACCACTGCTGTTGGTATTTAATTTTCCTTTAAATGGTGAGTTTGACCCCTACTATCCACCAGTATCAGATCTAACTGGCTAATGCAGCCCCTGTGATAGCCAGAACACACACATGTCTGCACACACGTTGCCCTGTTACAGGTGTAGGCTAACAGGAATGAAGCAGAGTTTTTTCCTTCCCTTTCATGAAATAAAACAAATCATTCTTAAAACTGAATTGGAGAAAAAAATAAAAAAACAAAACCAAAAAAAAACCCCAAAACCAACTTTTTTTTCTCTCCTAGTGTTTGTGCTTTAAATTCCAAAACACCAAGAACCCCAAATATTTCAGGCTTGATCCAACAGCCATTGAGTCAGCAGGAGCACCACCGTTGTCTTCAAGAGGCACTGGAATGGGCCCTCAGAGCAACAGACCTTCAGCAGCATGGCTGTGTTTGCATTGGAAGTAGACAGCTTAGGACAGGATTCATGAAGAGACTGACAAATAAGAAAAAAAAAAAAAAAGAAAGAAAAAAGGGGCAAAAAAACTCACACTAGTCTAAGAAAGGCATTCAAATAGCCAGGAAAATACTCCCTTAGGGAAAGGTTAACTTTTGGCTGAATCCAGCACTGTTTTCAACAGTGGACATTGGTTTCCTAAGTGGCTCTGCTCCTAATTTTCACCTAGCTTGCCCAACACCTGGTGGAAGCAGTAGCTTCACGTTGGTGAGAACGTTTATGGCACATCATGCTACCTTTCAGCAACAGGAAAGATGACCTTGGACAGCTGTATACAATTCTGCAACATACTTAAGGCATCCTTGTATGTACAGTACTGTTAAAACCCACTCCAACAGAACTGCTTACCCATTTTTGAACAGAAAATAATAAAAAAAAGAGGCATAATCTACAGGAAGATGCAAGTAATCAGCACTGATTTGAAAAGAAAAATAGGGATAAAGTTCAACATACCACAAAAAATATTTTTTGGCTGAAGGATGTCTAGGAACTATAAAGAGATTCTCTTATTGCAAAATGAATTTGAATCCTTTACATGGAAGTCAGAGCCCTTAGAACAAAATTCACCTCTGCAGATGGGGCCAGCAGAGATGTAAATATGATCCACAGTGTGCATCTGAACAAACATACCCCTGAAAAAAAAACCAAAGTCAACTACTGAAAAGAAAAAAAAATTAAGAAGTGATCATTAGGAAGTATGCTTTTGGGTTTTCACAAGTCATGCATATCTTCTAATCTGAGAAGATTAAATATTTTCTTTTTAGGTGGTGATTTGAAAATGAATGGCTAAATTATAGTTTGCGCCAAAAATTAAAAAAAAAAAAAAGCAGTGAGTCCTCTTATGGCTTTGATCTCCCTTGTGAAGGGCAAAAGTAGAAGAGTATTGCCACAATTAAAAAAAATATATGTATATATTCAACACTGACAAACACATTATTTTTTCCTTTGCTTGTGGCAGTGGGTCTTTGCAGTACTTATTAAAGAACTCAAGCACGTTTGGATGCCAGCAAGGTGGAGCAGAGACCCTGCTGCTTCCTTCAGCTCCTCGTCGATCTCCTGACACAGCTCCTCCAGTACTTTCTTGCTGGGCTGGCTCTCCTTAGAGGCATCTCCGCAAGGCTGGGACGCGTAGCCGCTGTCCCCGAGAGGATCGTCCTCGTAGTCGCCGTCCGTGTCCACCTCGCTGTGGAAGCCCTCGCTGCCGTCACTGCCCTCGTGGCTGGCCTTGGAAATGAACTCGTACACCTCGTCCAGGGAGGACAGGGAGGAGACGCTGGAGCGGGAGGCGCAGCGCTGGGAGCCCATGCTGCTGGCGCTGTAGTTGTGGTCCTCGCTCGGGTCGATGCTGGCGGCCGCGGAGTCGCTCTCCGGCAGGTTCATGGAGCTGGCGGCGTCGAAGGCGCTGCCGTAGCTCCTCTTCTTGGGTGTCTTCAGAGGCTGGGGTTTCTCACCTGGGAGGAACAAGAGGTGTCAGTAGGCAAATGCCGCAGTGAGATCACAAATGCCCCAGTGAGCGTTTGTAGTTTTTTTTGAGCATTCCCCCACAAGCGCCTGCACCGCGCTGTGCCTGGAAATGAGGGAAATGGAATTCCAGCACTTGAAGTCATAATGTGCCCATTTACTGTCACCCACAGAGGACAACAGTCACCTCCTAATCTCAGCTAAGAGCTAGAGGAACAGAGGGGGAAATGATGCCTCATGTTTTTGTTTTTATATTTTTCAGATTCTGTGTTGCTTTAGTGGGCAGTTCTGAGCTTCGTATTAGGGGACAGTGAGCTCTCTTCATGAAATAGGAAGACAAAAAAATTCCTTCTCTAGCTGGGGACCAAGGTCAAATGATCCAAATCTCAGGCCCAAGAGCATAAACAATGGTGGACTGAAGAGAGAAAACAAGAAGGATGGGACTTCATAAGCTAAAGCTGTAGTCAGACAATTAACTCCAATATGCAAATGGATCAAAACTTATAAAAGTGAGAGACCCCGCGCCCGCTCGTGCATTTTGTGACCATTTTGGTTCATCTTGGGTGTAGCCCTGGCTGGGCTCTTGTGCTGCCCAAGGTGTATCCATTGAGGCCTTCTAATAAATATCTACTTTATTCTTTAACTCTGTCTACTCTCTGTTCTAGGTCAGCCTTCACAAGGCATCAAAGTAGCCAAGAAACTCTTCTTACTGTCCAGCACAGAGAGGACAGGGAGAGAACTTTGCAGAAAAAAAACCAAAATTAACTGGGAAAAAAAAAAAAAAAAGCTTCCTCTAATAAAACTCTTGCAATACTAGCTGAAAGAATAATTAAACCAGAACTGCTTCTTGACTACTCTTACTGTTTGGAAACTAGACCATACTTGTTTCCTGAAATTTTATAGAGAAAGTATTTGGTTAGTGAGTAGAGAAGAAAAACAAGAGTAAAATGGCTTATGCTTACAGTCCAGCATCCCTTGCTGAATGGAAGTATTTAACAGCATCATTGCAGTAGCAGCATCAATATCAGATTCTGTAAAGCAGAAGCAGCAAAATGTTAGAACTCAGGTAAGCCTGACAAGATGAGGCCTCTAAAATGTACAAAGAATACATATATATAAATACATATTTGCCTGTACTGGCCTACACCAAAGAGCAAGAGTGGGGGGGAATGTACAAACTCAGACAAAGCATGACCCTTGTGCAGCTCAGTTCTGTTCCAGATCAGTCTCATACCTTAACTATGACATTCAAAGGCTGAGCTCTCACGTTGCACTCACTGAAGCCAGGAATCAGTGACACAATCACACGTTCATGTGACAATGCTGTTGCTATACTTAACAAGTGCCTTTTGTTTGTACCAGTTGGGAGAGAGAGATTAGACCCATGGCACAGCAAAGCACCTCAGAAGCTCCATGCCCTGCCTGTGTGAGTGTGCAGGGCCCATGAATGCAGCACTAATTCAGCACATCTCCCTCCTCCAGCAGAATTTTCCACACTAGTAAGTCAAATGGAAGAAATTGAGACTGCACAGGGGAAAGGGCACTGAACTGCTCAATCCAGAAAGCAGGGGGATCTAAATAATAAATAGGCATGTAGAAAAGGTTGAGGGGAATTGTGGCACTGTCAGCTGCAGTGAGAAGCACTGCTGCAAAATGCCATCCTTTGCAGAGTAGGTTGCTTACATTTCTGAAAGGCACCTTGAGGATAACAGGGCAGAGAGTGACATTTCTAACCAGAACAAGGTGAAAGGGAAAAGAAACAAGCAGCTTTTCCCACTCATTTCAGGACACACTCGTGCCCTTTAAAGAAGAGGAAATCCAATCCATTCTTTGGCTCACTTCTGCAATGGAGGATGAATATTCCTGATACAGAACAGAAAAAGGTATGGTGGACTAACCAGGCAAAACAGGAGCACAGAGACAGTGAGCTCTCACAAGAGCCTGGGTGTCTGAGAGCAGATCACATTTGAGGTGTAGGTAAATGTGTACATATGCATGAGCAGTGAGTGGAGAACAGGGCTGGAAGGGACCAGCAGCAAGCAGAACAGGCTCTCAGTTCTGCTGAACTGGAACTGTGGGGGGAACTGTTAAAGCAAAACATCAGCAGTGTCATTTTTGGGGCCATTTGTTTTCTTCCCCACATTACAGGCATTAACTGTATTACTGAATTTAAGGGGAGGGGGACTGCAGAATTGTCAGCGTGGCTTTCCTATCTTGATAATTCTCCCTAACTTCACCCCTGGTCAAGGAGAAATTTGAAGAACATGACACCTTGGGAATGCTGTACCAACATGGGAAGGGGACTGAGCTGCTGTTTCCAACACAAATTATAAAACATACACATTTTCCCCCCTTGTTTTCCATGCCTTTCATTTTAAATCCAGCATACTTTAGGCTCTACCCCATTGTACTCATGTGATTACTTTTTTTTCCTTCTGCTTTGGCTTTCTTTGGCAGAAACAGAGCCCCTGAATTCATAGACCATATGCAGCCAACTGACAAAAAGTAGTAGAAAAATACAGCATGAAGAATTACTTTGCTCCACTAGTGTAATCAGGAAGTGAAACATTCCCATTCCTTACTGGCTATCCAAGACATTTTATTTTATCATCTGATGTTGGTATATAAGCAGCGCCTTGTTAAAATGACAAGCAATAGGAGGCACGAATGCAATGCAGGATTAATACCTACAAAGAGTATTTCTGCACCTTAATACTCCCAAAGAATGAGGAGAGGCACTTCTGCAGTGGCCTCTTAGCAGTGCTCTGTGTCACTGACAATGTGCTTTGGCTTCATTTGTGATTGCTCTTCTCAACAGTGCAGTGTTTCCCAAATTTACACCTCCCCAGCAGAATGGCTGAGGAAGCACCTTATTACAAGGAATTCTGTTCATCTGCACAAGAGCTGCCCTGTGGGACCCCAGGAACATGAATGGCTTGCCTCTAATGCCAGAGAAATGCTGAACAGGCTCCCCCACATGCAGAAACCAAAAGATACCAGACACCCATCATTATTTTGCCACCTCTGGTGTAGCTAAATGGATGAGGCAACATCAGACTGGCAACTTCCCAACCTGTCACAGCAGCAAAATCCTCAGGAGGGGAGGGATTTCTTGTGTTCTCCACCAAGCCCTGAGAACCCCAGATCCAGCAGCCCTGCAGCAGCCAGCCAAGGGATGTTTCCTTGCCACCCAGATGCCACCTCTGGGGTGCATGGCCATCATCACCTGTGTGCCAGGCAGCTGCTTGGTCTCCAAAGAGCCTTGGCTTTGCTGCCTAACCAAAGCTCCTGGTTTGTGGCCAAAAAACTAAAGCAATCTTCTCACCTCTGAGCCAGCAAATCAGGGAGCTGGGTGTCTGCTCAGGTCTCACCTGGGCAGTGCCTTGCACTATCCTGCTGAAAGAGCTGTAACAACACTCCTCTGCAACACATTTTGTTAGACCCAGCCCTTTTAAAATGTTCACTGTTCACTTTTCAGCACTTAAAAACTAAAATTATTATTATTATTTTTGTCTAGGACAAGCCTAATTAAGTTTTATTAGTGAGGTGCAAGAGCAGTGCTCAACTGGCTCCTTCAAAAGAAATGCTGCAAGCCCCAGCACAGTTTCTAGCTCCCTCTTGGTACCACAAATTTTATACACTAACATTTGCTACCTTTGGTTCACACTTCCTGGTCTCCAATAAAACTGATAAAGAGATGAGCAGCTTTCAGATTTGTTTTCTACTGAACTATTCATTAAGTAGGTCATACTTGGGAGTGATGCATGTGCTGAATATTTTGCTGTCAGAACAAGATGGTCCCAATTACACCTTGAACTTCACCTCATGGATTTAAAATTAACACACGAGTAGCTAATATAACACACATGCATTGTACTGCATTGGGGTTTTTTTGTCATTTACCAGAGCCTTCAGAGCAGGGACAGAGACAGCATCAGCTGGGCTGCTTGTGACCAAATCCATGCTTGTGACCAAAACCAGGGGAGGAGAGGGAAAGGAAATTCCAAGTTTACCTTTGAGAGCTCGGCCGTGGTTCTGCTGAAGGACTGAAGTCAGGTAGTGAGGGGATGAGGACCTACTGAAAAAGAGATTCAACAGCTCAAAGCCAAGCCCTGACCAGGCAAAGGGTTTGTACAAAGTACAGCAGACACAATATTATGATCACAGAAGGCTAAAAACAAAACCAATCCTATTCACCACAGGAAGGCAAGCAATTTCTGCTGCCCTCAGTGAATGGCTCAGCACTGGTTCATAGTTTGGGCAGCACTATTTCAGCCATCACCAGCAGTTGGAAAACACCTCCAAATACACACACTAAGCAAAAATCTTGTTGGCAACAGTCACTGACTTCTACAGATTTTCTATACCTGCCTAAAGGCTGGACTTTAAAGAAAGATATGTATTTTTTTAGTACATAAAACCTACATATAAACAAAATATTAGCTCAAACAGGGATGCTCAGAGGACAGGTAAGGACCAGTTGTGGTCATTTGCTTTTCCAAGCAGTGGTGGGCAATTAACAAAACCAAAAAGTAATAGGCAAAGACCTGTGGAAGAGAAAAAAAAAAAAAAAGAAACAACAACAAAAAAACAACAACAACTTAGCAAAAACCAAATCAAGACAACTGCTGATTTTAAAGTTGATACTATCCAGGGTGGTTTTTTATAATCAGACCAGCTTAGCACCAAAGCACCCATAAATCCCTCACAAAATAAAGGGCAACTTAAAGCTTTCACATGTTTTTCTTTTTCTGCTACACACCCAGCCCTAATTATTCAGTTTATTATAAATATATTAGTGAGCAGTTAGAAGTAACTACAACAAAAATAGTACACAGTATTAAAATTGCATGAAATGTAGCAATGTGCATCTTTTATAGTGCTGCTGGAACAATCTGAAGGGTGATGACAGAATTTTCAAGCCCAACATGCAAGAGAAACCTCAGCTGAATGGGAAAGATGTGCAAAAACAGGGTTGACTGTCTGGTATCTTTTCTTGTAGCAGTCACAGAGTGCAAAGGGAACAGATCCAAAAACGGGTCGAGGGGAAAAAATTAAAAATAAAGGAAAGCAATGGTCTAACCCAAAATGGCTGGCTTTGCAGCCCTCAGACCCATTGCACAAAGAAATGCTAAATATCATCATCCTTTTGTCTAAGCTCAGATCCTTCAAAATCATGTCCACATAGAGCTCTCCCAGAGTAAATGAATGGCTGGTATTGATTCAGACAAGCCATGCATGAGCAAGGTGAGGACTGTGGCTGTCCCCAGGGCTGTCACTGGTGTAGCACTAGAACCAGAATGCAGCCAGGGGCTTCACAAGGACTTGTTGAACAAGCTGTGCAGAAATAAAATGCATCAGGCATGCCAATCATCTATGTTAATACAAATTTCAGTGTCACTAGACACAGATTACAGTTTTGGGAAGCTTCTGCTCAAAGCAAGAGCCTAAATTTTATTTTAAAATCATGCTGAATGATAGGCAGACTCCCCACAAACACACTGTAAAATAATCATGAACACCAGTCTTCCCACTGGAAAATTCAAAGACTGCCACAGCTGAATTTTAGGATCACTCTGAAGATAAATTTGAACAGTATTTCAGCCTCTCTGCAGCTGAACCTCTGGGCTTCCTCCCTCTCTACAACAAAGCAGATCCTTGGGGGCCCTTCCCCAAAATTAGGCCAGAATTTAAATCAAATCTAAGCATAGAAGTGGAAAAAATAAATCTGTTTTTCTGGGTGTGATGGGAAGTCACATAAATGTTTTTTATTACTGAAGGAAAATAAACCAGCTTTCACTAGGGAGCAGTTTGGTATCTTAATATGTTGTTTCTTATTTTCTTGTACTCATAAATACAAGCACTGCAAAACCCTTCCTGTGTTGAAGTCAGTGGGAATTTTGCCATGTGGCTTCAATAGATCCAGGATTTCCTTGTAATTGTTGGCAAGTGTGACTAGTCCTTCAGTAAAAGGGAAAAAAGAAAGTTACCAAAAACAACAGCTTCAAATTAAAGTCCTGCTCTTCCAAGTACTTAAGCATGCAGATGAAATGTCTCCTTCCTCACACCTGATTTTGGTATGTTGCATTTATCCAAGTTAAGTGAGCCACACTTAACACAACTTTAGCTGCACTGATCTTGGAGACCCTGGAGATTTTAAAAGCTTAACTGGTCCAGGCTCTGAACACCCTGCCCTAGGCTGAGTCTGTCAGTCCTCTGCACCTCTGGCAGGACAGGCAACTTCCCATCTGTATTATTCTCTACATTTTAAAGTCTGGCTGTACTAATACAGAGCATAAATGCTTTCAAGGACCAAAGCTTCACTTGATTTGTACCCAAAACCAGAGGTCCAGTCCCTTACACAGAGACATTAAAGCCTGTAAAAGCATTATCCTCCAGAGCCCAATCACAGACATTTCAATAATCTTTATTCCCATAAACCCCAAGCAATACCAGCAGTCATCTCACAGTTCCTAATCTGACTATTTCTTAATATTTATATGTTTCAGGGTTATTTTAGTAATGCTCCCAATTCCAACAGAAAGCTGGAAAACAGGATACTTCTGCCTGGCTTGTTCCAGCCCAGGATGGCCCTAGGTTGAAGAGAGACCAGAGACAACTGGTTATATCTTACAAACCCCACTGGACAAGCCCAAAAATCTTGAGCCCCTAAGGCTTTCACAGGGGTGCCAGCTCCCAGGGTCAGCGTCCTGCTGGACCCTGAGAAACAGGGTTATCAGCCTTACATCCTGCTCCAGCAATCCCAGTTCCTCCTGTTTGTTAAGGGAACTCCTTGCAGTGAGGTTAAGGCATAGGCCAATGTACAGACACCTTAATGAGCTCTTATCTCACCCAAATTCTTTCCTGGACTTGACAAACCAGCCACATGCCTACCTCAGAACTGAGCTCACCCAACGGGCTGCGCTGCGTTCTGTCCTCCTGCCCCCACAGGCTGACCCAGCTGCTGCTCCTCTTCCTCTGCTCAGGAACTCTGAGTCAAATTCTACATGAGTTTGAGTTTAAATTCTCCAAAATCTAGTGCCTAATCTTAAACTGTGTTGGTAAGGAAGCCCTGGTTTCAGAAGTCTTGCATGCCCCAGCTCAGAATACGTTTATAGCAAAGGCTTTTCCATCCCTGCTGCAAAATGCTTTTAAACAGCCTCAGAGAAAAACAACCCTCTCAGGGCAGCATCTCAGCACTTCAGACTGTGGAGAAGTTGATTGTTTTGACAAAAGCACAGAATAGATACATTTTATATCCAGACAAGTGACTTAGAGGAGAGGACAGCCACCTCCTCCACAGCAGGCACCACCCCAGAACAGTCTCATGGACTGTGCTTGGAAGAGGATTTTGCTCCAGTTCCCAGGACTGCCTGCCCTCTTGCAGAAATTGGGCTCTCCAAAAAGCAGCCAGCACACCCCTGACCTTCTTTTAGACTCTCCCACAGTTAATGAGAGACTTGAACACACCCCAGATGTGCTGTCTGGGAAGCCTGAGCTCATTGCATCTCCCCACTGTGGTATTCACATGCTCTCTGAACAGAGAGAGATTTAGCTTTCTCAGGATTTCTCCTGAGAGAAACAGAGAAAAGAATGATCACAACAATTCTTATCTCATTTACTACTCTTGTGTTTGTACACATGTGGAATGTTTTAGGAAGATTGTTTATCTGAAGTGAGTTTTGGATTGGACACCGGTGAGGTTGTTTAGACTTATTGGCCCAATTAGGGCCAAGATGTGTCAGGACTTTGAGAGGAATCACAGGTTTTCATTATTATCTCTTTAGCATTCTTTAGTATTTCTATCTCTTTAATATAGTATAGTATAATGTAATATAATACAGTAATAAAGCAACTCTTCAACCTTCCACATCAATGAAGTCAGATATCAATCATTCATCGCGTGGGGGGATCACCTTTCTTTGTAGCAGCACCACCTCACCCAGTTGGTCCCTCCTAAAGCCCACTCAAATTCTGCTCTTGGGTGGCAGCAGATAACAGCACTTCAACACCCTCTGAAGCCTGGAGCAATGTGTCCTGCTGGGATGAGAACTTCACCTACCTGGGTGGTGAGGCTGGTGGAGTATAAAATGCAAGTGCTGAGGAAAAAGGCTGTTTTTTCAGTGCTTGGACAAGATTAGGTTTGTATTTTGGGTCAACACACCACAAGGACCCTTTTCCATTCACCTGCAATGAAGAAACACAGCAAATTAGAAAATGCAGGACCAGGCTGGTACAGTCCTTTCTGATTTAATCTCCCCAAGCTGCAGCACAGTGCAATGACTGCATGGAGGCACACACCACTGCACAGCTGACACACAACATCCACAGGCAGTTCCATCCTGGATGGTCCCAAAATTGAGAAAATGGCCCTGAGACCCTCATTACACACTATGGAAGCACTCATCATGCAGGTCAGGATAGCATCTCCAAAACACCTTCTCTAAAGCCCCATTCCCATTTGTCCCCTAAATGCTGTAAACCTTATTTTAACACTCAGTAAACACAGCTGTGAGTTTAGGGAGCTGTCCAGGCATCAGTAAACTAATCAGCAATCTTTTCTTTAACAGGTTTCTAGGTAAGAAACCAAAGCACCTTCCCCTTGGTTTAGATATAGACACATATTCATTAAACTTTACACCACCCTGGAAAAGGATCCTGCTCAATGTCCAGCTACAAAATGGATTATTCACACTTTCTCAGAATCTGAAAACCTAATGAATGTATTTTTGGTGCACCTAACAAGTGAAGCACCCCTGTGCTAGTCACTCTCAATATGAAATTTGGTATATTGAAATTTAAGGAAGATAAAGCACCTCTTGTTTGTCTCAAAGCTTTCTCCATGAATTTACTAAATAAAGAACCTATTTTTTTTGAGCCTGCTAGTTCTTGCAACTTAATTTAATAGGAAATTTAAAACAATTCTATAATCACTGACCTGACAGATCAGCTAAAAGCTCTGCACGTAGCAGCACCAGAATTTTTGGGGAAAACAGATGCTACAGAAATGGAAATGCTGGTGGCTGAAGGATGGGGAAGCTGTACACCTGAAGAATAAGATCCTTCTAAAGGATTTTTGGGGGCTAAATATCAGAGCAGAAACCCAAGAAGCTCCTGGGAGCCCACAGTGGCCAGCTGGCCTCCTCCTGCCAGAATCACAGGGGGCAATAATATCAATTTGTGGATGGATGCTCCATAATTTACTCCAGACTAGAAAGGCCTTACAAAGCATGTAAATCTGTGGTTCTATTTAAGTCACAGGGGTTTTCTGAGAAGAGGAAATACCTTGCTATCAAGAGTGAAAAATCAAGCCAGGGAGAGCCCCAGCTGAGAAAGAGATGCAGCTGCAATTGCAGCTAAAGCCACTGCCTTTAACAAAGACCTCTGAGCTGCTGCATCTCTCCAAGTGATGCTTTTTAACCTGAATCTTCCTTATACCTACCATTTCATGCTAAAGCTGAGCACAGCCTGTAAGATACTTATCAAGAAGCTTACTTTTAATTAATAAACAGCCATGGTGGCTGGCAGGATGATTTAACCACCTAGATACTAACAGGAGGCATCCTCCCAACAGGCTCTATCCCTCATCTCAGTGACAGACTCACACCCTGATCCTTTACTTCTCCCAGACCTCTTTCCCCAGTACCCCAACCATGCCCAAGTGGCTTTTTTCTCCCCTCTCCCTTTCACAGTTTGGAGGCTGTTGCCCCCAGGGAGCAGCAGGAAGTCCCCAGATCAGCAAACCACTTTTTATCTGCTACCTTATCTGTTACTTTAGGTGAGCACTTTTACTTCATGCCTCATTCAGCTCAGCAGCTGGGGGTTAGTTTCCTTCTTTGATCTTCCCAGCAAAATACTCCTCCAGTTTGCTGCCCTGACAACATAACACAAGGATTTTGGGTGGGTATTGCAACAGCAAGCTGAACCCGGGCACACCCTGAAGCCATCCAGATACTGACAGATCCAATGCAACAGGCAGTAAACAGAGTGACTTCTTCTTTGGGTCATGTGTAATGTGAAACCACACCTCCACCCACCTTTGGAGATGCTAAAAGTAGGCATTGGGCTGAAGAGATGATGGAGCTGCTCCTGTGCTTTGCTTGCACCCTCTGCTTAGCAAAGCCAGGGGCAGAAGTCCAGCCCAGTCTGAAATCAAGTGTCATGTGTCAGGGGAAAGCCTCCACAGCTGGAGCTGGAAATGCCACAGAACCAATATCCAGCTTTAAAACAAGCCAGAACAGACTGTGCCATTTCTCCTAGCAAGGACTAATTCAGGACACTCTAAAATGCTAAACTGCCTTTGGAGGTTAGTATTTCATTTCAACAGTGAGGCAAGTGTTGGAATGAAATGTAGGTGTAACTTTTATTTAAGATCTAGAGAAAAATCCCTCCAGAGTCAGCGAAAAGAGGTCACCAGGTTCTTCTTGCTCTGCAACTCAAAACAGGGGCAATCATAGTTCTGAGATTAGTTTTTGGTCTATCACCTTTTGTTGCAACTAATGTTTCTGATCTGACTTGCAGGATTTTATCTAGGCAAAAATAAAGGAAGGAAAATAATCCCTGTGTTTTGAAGCATTGGAGCTATTTTGTAAATACAGTAAGTTTGCAGCCCCCAGCATTTCAGGGCTGGATTACAGGAATGTGGGCTGGAAACAAAATGCCTCCCTTGATCCAGCTTTATCCTTTACCACCACTGTCCCCCACCAGTCCAGGGAGCAAAGCCTGAGGAGCAAGCAAAGCAGAGCAGCTCAGCTGGTGCTGGTGGCTCAGGCTCCCTGCAGGCACATGTTCCATCAGCTTCACACCAGGGAGCAGCCCTGGCTCCATCAGGGATGGACAGTGTTCACCAGCTGCATCCACCTGGGCAAGGTGAACAACTGGAAAATCCTGCCTGTGTGCAAGGAGATCTAAAATACATTCACAGAAAAGGCATCTCTCTCCTAGCTCCACAGGCTTATGGATGGGACCTGCCCTGCTCTTTGCCCAAATACTTGAAAAGCTACAGATTGTTTATCACCATCTCTTGACAAAAAAAAAAAAAAAAAATAACCCACCACAAACACCTAAACCAGATATTTACCAAGAAAATGACCTTTGCTGAAGATATTCAAGCCCTGTAACCCCCAGCCTCTGGAGGAAACAGTGGCAGGGCATGCAAGCAGGAGCCTGCCAAAAAATGTTTGGTGTGGATGCTGATCCTGCCTCCTCACACCTCTTCTCCTCAGCATCAATTAATGAATAACTCAATGCCATAATCATAAAAACAAGTCTAAGCAAAGAGCAGGAAGACTCTTCATGGGTTTCAGCCCCAAACCCCTTTCCACCTGAGGCCCTCCTGTGCTGTAGATCAGATGCTGCTCCCCCCAAAAAAGCAATGTCACAGTGTAGGCACCTCTCTCCCCAGCCCCAAGGCAGCATGACACTGCTTAAGATGCAAAGAGCTTTAGCTGTGTCTTCTGAGGATCACTGACTCACAATCACACCTCCACATCTTCAGGGGCACCAGGGCCACAGCAGGAACACTGGAAGGCAAGCAGGTGTCCCTGGGACTGCTCCAGCATCACCCCCTTGATGCTCATCACCACCATTACCAGAGATCCAGTGGGAATCTCATCTGCCTGCCTGACTGCAGACATGTTCTCAACTGCAGCTCTAAAAGGAAAGGTATTTCAGCTCAGGGTCTGTAACCTGGGGTAAACCTTGACACACCACTTAGATACAGCAGCACACACAGCAGGCAGTGGTGTTTGAGCAGAGTGATGATGTCCATTCATCCTGATCCCATGGCACGAGAATTTCCTTCTCCTGACTGCAATGCTGGCTCATGAGGCATCTCAAGGCACTTACTTTCCTTTCAGCACCACTCATTAAAAGAAAACCACAACAGGTAATTTTTTCCAGTGGTCCAAGCAAGGACAGTCTTCCCCCAGTCTCTGTTGGATGCTGTCCTAGACCCCTGAACCCTGCAGGTATTTAGCTGGCTGGTGCAAATACACTCACAGAACAATCAGCCACAGCTATGACCATCCAGAGCTACACCTGCAAGATGATGGGGCACAGCCTGGTGGAAAAAGCTCTGCAGAATAAGGGAGTTGGTGCTGAGGGGTCACTTGTTTGTGCCCTGGGTGTTCTGCTCAGATCTGCTCCAGCAGGGGCTTGTGGACAATGCCCAGAGCCATCAGGGCACAGCAAGCATGCTCCTGCAGCAACTCTTCCAGGTCAGCACCAGCCAAAATGAGCCCGGTGCAAGTGTCCTGAAACTGCCCTGCAGTGCCAGCTCAGGGGGGTGAGTGGGGAAAAATCAGCTTTCCTTCAACTTGCACTTCTAATCCAAAACAAAATATCAGCATTATGGCAAAGGTGAGGATGGACTCTTCCTTCTTTTGCTCCTGACCTCAAAGAAATGATTTCACAGCTGACAGCCAGCAGCAATAGCCAGGGAGGTGTCAGAGAGCAGAGCCTGCCCTGGGATGCAGGGGCACAGACCATCCATCCCTCAGACATCTAGACTCTTCCAACACAAGAGCTCAGATTCATTTGAAAGGCTGTAAAACCCTTCATACCCTGATGTTACCAAATAAACCAGGCTCCTCTGATACAACATGCCATGGACCTTTCTGCTTCCACAGGCACTTTGCATAGAAGAAAGCTGATTGTGTGCTCCCTTTGAAGTACAAAATGCCATCAACAAAGAAAAAAAAAAAGACAAAATTATCTTGCCCTTTCAGGGAAGCACCCAGAGGCATGGCTAGCACATGGTCACATGCAACAGGATGAGCAAAATGAGCTTGTGAGCAGCTGCTGCTTGCTCCAAGAAGTGACACCTGAGGAGCTCTTCCAAAGGGGTCTGCAGCATTTCCATCACCTGCCAGACAACTCCCATGGGGTCCAGGCATGCTGCTGTGTGCCACAGACTTATTTTGCAGGAAGAATTTGGAGCACTACCTTCATCTGATCCTTTTCTAGGGGGACAGAGAGTAAAGATTGAACTGCTCTTTGTTGGAAATGAGGAAGCTTCACAAAGTTTCAGGAGGGGCTTTTTTGGGGTGGTATTTTTTGATAAGTGCAGTTTCTGTTCTTTAGAATTACAGAGCTGTGCAGTTTCTGGAGCCCTGGGAAACCACTGCCAGAGCACATCAGCATCACCTTGCTGGTAGCAGTGGGAGATATTCTGCATTTTGCTCTTCCTACCAGAGATGTCACATCGAGCAGCAAGCCATCCTCTGAGCCCAGCCACAGCCATGGAGATGCCAGGGCAAGCAGGGGACCAGGCAGTGTCAAGCTCCTGCCACCCAAATGCCAAGAAGTTGGACTGGTAACTCCCAACCCATGAGGCTGGAAAACATCAGAGCATTTAAGGGCAGATCCACAGAGAAGGAACTCATACCAAGTCAGATTTCCCTTTCCTGCCCTAATTTTTATTTAAATTTAAACTCATGTCACCCTCCTTATCACGAGCCACCCAGGCCTTTAACAGCACCTCTGTCACCTACAGCAGTGTGTGATCCCTGCTCAGATCAAGTCCTCCACACAGGGACAGCTTGAACATCTCAGTTACCCCATTACAGCACCCTGAGCCACGTTAGGACCCCATCCTAACACTCAGCAGAATTCAGCAATGGGATAGTTAATTGCAATAAAAAGTCACCTTTTTTTCAGGGCAAAGCTGCTGCTTGTGAAAACAACACCCCAACAATTTAATGCAAAAGCAGGAATATTGAGAAGCAGTGGTGTTCAGCCCTGTCAGCACAAGGCAGTCCTCCCCAATGCCCACTGAGCTCCAGGACCCTCTCTACAGTGAGAAGCTGTCAAGCACTCCAAGCATTGCAGGCATTTCTGATAACAAGCCTGCTACCACTGAGTCTGACCTCCAAGCACAGGACTTGTTTGTTGACTTTTAGTATGTGGTTTGTTAGTTTATTTGAGTCACAGCCAGCTCTTTGAGGAACAAGATGGGGAATGAGAGAGGAAGGAAGAAGGTCACTAGTAAAATCATATCAATCAGAAGAAGAAAGAACTTGTACAGCAAAGAGTATCCTTGACTTTAAGAAGTGTGTCTGCACCACACAGGCACACATCTTATCTTAGGACAGATGTTAAAGCATTGCAGTCCATTAAATGCAGGAATTAATAAGGTTATTGGAAAGCTAAAGCTGTGCTAAGTGTAACAGATCACAAGTGGAAGAATCAATTTAATATCTGAGAAAGCTGTTGGACTGAGGAACACTCAACCACGTACATCCACTGTGCCCACAAGCAAGGGCACCTTGCAGGGGACCACATCTGCACCTAGAGGGGCAACATCCCTGCCAGCCAAGCAGGGAAGCTGGTTGGCATCCCATAATCTCTTCTGCTTGCCAGTGTGATTGTACCCATGGCCATGCTGGAAAAGCAGGGAAGGAGGAATATACCCCAGAATTTCAGCATTGGAAAACAGAGAAAGCACTAGTTTAAGAGGCTTCATCAAGAATAAATCCTAGGAGAGTTATCTGAAATTTCAGGCTGGTTATTGCAGGCTAACAAATTTGTAAGCAAATGGAAACAGGAGTCCTTTGCAATTGCATGTGTGCCAGATCTAAAAGGGATGCACCACAGCTGGGTGCACCTAGGTCAACAATAAATAACAAAACCCAGTGACTTTTGTAACTCTGTGATTTCACAGAAGCCGCATTTCCAAACCACCTCCATCTGCAAACAAAGTGTTAAGAGGATACCGTGGGGTGAAAACCACCCAAACAAAACGTGCTCAAGAACAACAGAACCTTCTCCATTCTCTCCCTGGACTTCCAACTTGCTCCACCTCCCTCCTGCCAGGTCTCACCTTGCCATGGCTTTTCTCCACCTTTCTGAAACACTTGTTCAAGGAGAGGTTGTGTCGGACCGAGTTCTTCCAGCCGGTGGGGGCTGTGGCGAAGTAGGGGAAGCGGTCCAGGATCCAGCTGTAGATTTCTTTGACTGGCAAGCTCTTGTTGGGGGACTGCTCAATCGCCATGTAAATGAGAAGGCTGAAAGAGTAAGGGGGTTTGGAAGTGGAGGATTTTTTCTCAGGGTTCTGGTAGCAGGATGGCGAGAAGGATGGCACGCTGTCACCCTCGATGTCGTACAGGGGGCTAACAATTGGCAGGCCCTCGCTGCCGAGGCTGAAGTTTGTTAGCAGGTTAGTACTTTCGTGCAGCCAGTTCAAATTTGTGAGCTCATCATCTGCTGAATCTCTGTCCACCACGGTGGCCTTTGGCCTGCCGGCGTCGCCCGTGTCGGGCAGGCTGCCCATCCCATGGCACTGCCGTAGTCCCGCGGCTTTTTCTGCTCCGGGCGTTTCAGCTTTCTTATCCGGAGTCATTCCAGTGACTGGACCCATTTAGCTTGATTGGTCTGCAACAAAGGAGATGGTCAGAAATCACTGCAAACTACCACAGTCACGTTCAGGAGGAGCTCACCAAACCCAAGCACAGGGCTGCACCATCCCCATGCTGCGCACGAACACCGAAGCCACTGGTGAGAGCCAGGGTCCAACAGGAGCCTCCCAGTAAACTCATGAGCATAAACTACTCTTGGTTTATAAGCAGAGCTTATAAACTCTTGGAAACTGCTGTATCTGTCTAGAAACACCAATCCAGACAAAGAAATAATAGCTATTTTCATGTCAACACCTGAAAGCTGGAAAAAACCTTAACAGGTAGGATCTAATCCATTCAGATCTCACACACTCAAGTTACTCATTGTATTGTAAACTGACCCTGTTTAGAAGTGTTTGCCTTTGGTGTCCAAAGAGTGAAAAAGGAACTGCAAAACT
This sequence comes from Peucedramus taeniatus, assembly GCA_013400575.1. Classification (NCBI taxonomy): domain Eukaryota; kingdom Metazoa; phylum Chordata; class Aves; order Passeriformes; family Fringillidae; genus Peucedramus; species Peucedramus taeniatus. The sequence continues at coordinate 64,957 of WBNO01032628.1, forward strand.
TAAATCAGCATAAAGTGTATTTGTGGTTTCAGTGCAAATGAAATCTTTATAACCCCCTACAAGTCACAGCCATTCCCAAGTGCTGCTGCCTGTTTCTACCAGGGGAAGATCTGGCCAGCCTCCCTGTTCATCACCTGTGTCCCACCGAGCTGCCTGAGTCCAAAAGATCATTTTCCCCTCCTGCAAGGGCCTGCTGCCCTAACCTGGGCTTCCCTGCAGAGCAGAGAGTGCTGGGACCAGCTCTCAACAGGAAGGGACCAAACACTGGGGTGGCAGCTCAGACCTGCAGGAGCAATGGCTCACCACTTAGATAAAAAAACCCAAAACAACAAAACCCTCATCATAACATTATTATCTATAAAACACTGCCACTCAATGCAAGGTCTAACAGGCTACCCATGCTTCACACCTACAGACAGCACCTTGCTTGTACAGTTTCAAAAGGGGTCTTCTAGCAAACTGTATATGGGGACAGCTGTTTTTTTCCTGCTGATGTGAGCACTGTACAGATGTAGGGGGTGTACTTGTACACACACACACGTACCCTACAGACATAAGACACTCCAACTGTGGATGCAGCTCATAGTTGTAAATAGCACAGAGCAAAGCTGAGGCTCCTATTAACTGTAAAAAGATCCAACAAAACAACCAAAGAAAAACCCAAACCCCATTCCAGTTCCCTGTCCCTGTAAGCATAATCATTCTGGTTTCATGCTCCAGCTCCCAGTGCCAGAGCTCAAGATGAGGACAGTTTCCATATCCCATCTCACCAGACAGCTCTATGCAGTTACTGGATGATTTCTTACACCAGTTTGCAGTAAACACTTGTCTCCTTGCACTTGTACCTTCTTCTACCAAGGGTCCACTGCCTGCCTGTGCCACCCCAGACCCAGCCAGCCCTAACCTGGCAGCCTCACCATGTCCCTGGCACTGCCCAGCTCCTCATTTTGGAGGAGTGATCCATGCAATGGAGGAGTGACATGGTAACACAGAAAGGCAACAGGATAATCCATGTTATGCTCCCCAGCCCTGCCAGCCCCTGCCTGGTGCCAGGCAGTCATGAGGTGCAGAATTTGTGTGTTTCCCACCAGCAATTTTTGTTCCTCTCATCATCAGCTCATATGCTCTTGCACCAGCTATTGCAAAGCTGGGTTGACAGTAGCACCTGCATTTATGCTTACCAGTAGCAGTGCTGGAAAACATCCATAAATTTTTTACCTTCTGTTTCTTATTTCTATTAAGTGCAGAGACGGGTATGATTAACTACCAGCTCAGTCAGTATCAAAAAAAGAAAAAAAATTAAAGCAAAGTGAGCTGCTCAAATAGCTGGTCAAAAATAGCTTTGCTCTCCCTACAATTTACTTCTCCCCCAAGGCACCAGAGCAGATTTATATTGGCAGTCAGCAGTGGCTGGCTTTAAACACAGCCATATATACATATGCTCATGTCACTTCTTCAATCCTTTCTTAAATTAAAAAAAAAAACAAACAAAAAACAACCAAACAAAGAGCTGGTGATAAAATTCATACAGTGAGACAAACCCCAACTCTGCTGCAACACGAGCTGCTCTGTTCTCTTTGTAATGATTAACTTTGCCCCCCTGTTGAGCAGCTCTTTGGGCAGCTACACAGGAGCTCACACCTCTCAGCCGTGTTTTGGTAATTTTAGCTCCCGGTTCATGTTGCAGGAGATCTCCCTTTACAAATCTTCTGTCAGCGTGGCAGATCAAGCACATGCACATGCTGACACACACATGCAAGTCTGAGGTCACTGTATTCTTTTCTTAGGGGAAAGGGGGCAATGAAGTCTGTTTTCAACACAAAAATGGCCTGGGCATGCTCAGTCTTCTCAAAAATATAAGGGAAAAAAATATAACAATTTATTAAGCTGGCACTTATAATCAGGTAGACTTTGTGGTGTCAATGCACTGTTTGTTTGCATGCTACTGTGTTATAGCAGAGAATCATTAGCATATTTAATGCCCTACATGAAATTAAGAATTATTTGCAGGTAACATACAGTAAATAATACAGGTTAGTGTTACTCTTAGTAGATGCATTACAAAAATCCACATCTCATTACCTTCTTATCCTACTTCACTGCCTCACACAACTTCTACATGAACACATCAGAAATTACTTTTTTTTTTCCTAGAAAGGTATAAAGGCCATATTAGACTATTATCAACTAATAAATAAGAAAAAATAAAATCACAGGAGCAACACCACTGCCACTGGAGCATATCTGAAGGCACACAGGTGGTCAGCTTGTGTGCTCTCCAGAATCCCTTTTCATTCACACAGACCCTTAATGACATCCAAAATCCACATTTTTTTTTTCTCCATGTGTGCTCTGACTGCCTATAAGCAGACATGACTGTGAGAGCACAGCTTCCAAGATGTCATTTTCAAGATTAGCACCTCCAATATTTGGGGTTTAATGTTTTACATAAGGGTCATGGAATTCACCAAAGCCATCCTTGCTGTAAGCTGGCAGGGTTTTGTGCTCGGGGATGACCCAGCAGAAAAACCACAGCAAGAGCAAGGAGAGCAAAGTGTGAGAAGAAAAGAGCACAGCAGCAGCTCTCCAGTGCAGATGTTTTGATAATTCCCATGGGGACAGCTCCAGCCCTGTAAGCAGAGCCAAGAAGGCAACTTCCAGCCAGGCAAATGCAAAATTAATAGGACTTAAGCACACCTCTGGAAAATATGGAAGAGTTAGAGCACATGCTCTAACCATGTGCTTTACCCTGCCAATGAGTACAGTGGTATTAACACTTCCAACTGGAAGCAGAGCTTCATGCATCCAAATCCTAAGGAACTCAAGGATCCATCTCCTGTTGGTACCTTCAAAAGAAAGGCCAAACAAAGCATTTACCCCTCAAAGTACCACAATGGAGGTGCACATCATCTTGCATGGTAATTACAGACAGAGGACTATGATTCCAGGGTAAGAAGATTAAAAGGCTGCCAAGTCAACTGAGGCTGCTCAAATAAAAGTTAGGATGCACAGAATAGAGGTGAGAGAGACAACCTTCTTCCAGCAGTCTGATTTTTTGGCATCACATAAAAGCCAGGAGCAGACCTCCCTGGTCATCCATGCCTGCCCAGCACCCAAAGCCCAGTGAAGATCTGCTCCTGCAGAGCACTCATGACCCAAGGAGCAGAGCCCAGGTCTGAAGGGGCTGATTAAGGCTGCAGATGTATCAAGGCACCAGTCAGGTCCAGACAAGCACAAACACATCAGAGGAGACTCCATACCTTAAGACAAGGCAGTATTTTTTGCAGCCTTCTCTCAAACTCACTGGAGAGCTAAGTTTGGGAAAGGTTATGAGCACTGAAAGGTCCTCAGCCTGGCAGAGCACATCTGGGTTAAACCAGGTTTTTGTGCCCCCACAATGACCCCCAGCTATGACTGAATTTTGGTGGAAGACCTTGAGCACTGCAGTGTTCTGCCACAGGAGCAAATGCTTTGATGTGTGAGCATTTAATGAAAACAAAGTTGCTTTATAAAGGCCAAGCATTTAACCAAACTGGAAGTCCACTTGAGCAGATCCTCAGGAAAGCAGGGAAGCACAATTACTTTGCAGCAACCCTTCTTGGAAGAAGTCTCAGCTCCAGCAGAACCCAGGCCAAAAGGACAAAGCTGTGGCAGATGCCACCATCCCACCAAAGGTGCCCTCTTCCAAACTCAGCAGCACTGCAGGTGTAAGGGTACAGGTATCATTCCAGTGGCCACCACGCTTGGACTCACTGAAGGCAAGAAAGAATTCAGCCTTTTTGTCAGAAGGTGCCACAGCCTTGTTCACACCAAGTTAGCATGAGAACAGAGCTGCTCTTGCTGCTTGAGCCTTCTTTACAGTGGCATCAGATGAAAGGTGCCCTTCTGGCACCTGCACAGCATCAGTGCCCCAGGTTAGGACAACCTTCTCCACAACTAAATGCACCTTTTTATTTCTGCAGGACCAGCCAAGCAACTAGGTCACCTCTGCTAATAGTGGGAAGAGCTGGAGCCTGCCAACAGTGCAGTGATTTCCCTCCAGGTTTAAAAAAAAGAAAAAATCTTACCAAGTCTGAGGAGTCAAACATAATTTTAATCCAAGAAAAAAGATTTTCAGCCATATCACACTTAATGACAGCAGCTCTGCACCCACTCTTTGCACACCAAGCTCAGGATGTGCAGCCTTAGTTACAGAGCCAGGCAGTTGTGCCTCACACACAACTTCTGTCCTGGCACAAACAGGCTCTGTGAGAGTATTTAAGACAATTGGTACCTGCTACACCAAGAGCAAACTCCTCTATTGATTTTTCATATTCCCTTGCATCTACAAGAAGTGTAAGGGCTTGTCCTGACTCAAATACATCAATGTGTGTTGTCAAAACAGCCCAAGAATTAGACAAATAAATGATTTGTCTAATTTGTCACTGCTCACCTACCCAAGCTGAGGATAAACTTCCAAGTCATCGGGCACATAGCACAGAACCAGCTGCAAGTCTTTGCATGCTGGAGGGAAGAGCAACAAAAAAACCAACAAAACCAAACAAAATAACCTCCACAAACAAACAAACAAAAAATCCTGGCACGACTAATGCAAACCCATCAATAAAAAGCACCCATCTGCCTGACCAGGAGCATTAAAAGGATGACACCAAACCATTTTGTCCCCTACTAATTCAACCTTTGCCTCCACTCATCTCCCTTGTCTCGGGCTGCCCATGCCCTGCACACCTCCCACCCCTGCTGGAGGTCAGCTGAGATCCTCCCCCAGCCCTGAGAAAGGCCTGTATTTGATTATAACATGATATGATGTCATGTATCCAAGACAACTAAAGGCATTACAGTCTTCTGAGGATAAAACCACCTCTCAGCCACAGATTTCAGCAAGCTGGGACCCAGTGTCTGTGGGAGAGATGAAGCCCTGGGTGACAAAGGACACGCAGAGATGCTCCCAGGGGCAGCACCTACAGCAGGCAGGGCCCTTCCTGCTCCTCCTGGCTTGCAAAGCAGAGGAGAATTCAAAATTAATTGATTAAAAAAAACATTAAAAAGGCACTTATCACCTTCTCAAATCCAGCCTGAAAATAAAACCAATCAACCAAAGGAGTGGACAAGCCAGAAGCTCAGGGGCTTCATTTGAACCTTGGCATTGGTGGGCTCAAAGGGGAAGAGAGGTTTTCCAGGGATTTGCAGAAATACTTCCAAGCCTCTCATGCCAATGTTCTCCCGCACCCTGTGACATAATTAAAGGTAGGGTGGGGAAAAAAGTAACAAAAATTAATTCAAAGGTTCAATATTAAGAAAAGTTATGAAATGCTGCAATAGGGAAGGGATTAGAAAACCCTTATTATAGCCCAGGAAAGGGCAGAGAGCAAGAAGAAGATTTCACCTAATTTTTTTCATTAAAGTTTGCATTTTTTTAAATTAAATACACACACATGCACACACATAAGTGGGTTTGTGTTTGAAACAAATATGTGAAAGGAAAATGATACATGAGCTCAGACATGCCCTGACCCCAATCCAGACCCTGTACATGGCCTAGAGCCTCTGGGACATTTATTCCACTGCAGCCTTCAGAGACTTTGCAAATGTGAAGCTTTTCCAAAGGCTGCAGTCACTGTTGGACCTGGCTCCCTGTGCCTCAGATTTAAAACATGCACATAATAACAGTCTAACAGAGAAACTGGGACATGAAAATAATATTAAAAAAAAAAGAAACACAAACAAGCAGTGAAATTTAACTATTAAGAAAAACCTTTGGTGAGACACAAAAAGGGGAGGGAAGGGAAATAAGTGCTTTCAAGAAAAATGCTTTACAGCCAATAGCTTTTTCAAGAGATGCTTATGGGTCATTTTCCTTAAATTCAATACTGTGCTTGCTAAGTGGACTAAAATGCAAAAAAAATCTAAATCACTGATATGTTCACAAGTGAGCCATTTGAACAAATGACTTGCAAAATAATTCTGATGCTAATTCCCTTTCCAGGGTAACATTTCTATGTTTCTCTACCATCCTCTTGAAACAGAAGTGAACATAGCTACATTTCAGCTGGCGTCAGTACCAATTTACCAACACTAGAAAACATAAAACTATCTTTCCCATACAGCTTTTCTGCCTTTAAAGTACTAAAACTCCCAATTTCCCAGTGGAAAACCACCAACTTGAAGCTTCACTCCAAGTGACCCTTCTGCAAGATGTAACTGGAAAGCACCACTGGAGCTGTAGCACAAAACCACATTACCAGTACAACTCTGTGACTGCAAAGCTGCCCCCACTTGCTGCTTCCCAGCTCCTGCTCCTCAAGTGCAAGATTTCCTCCAGAGTCCAGGGAAGGCAAAGCAATGCTCCTCACTGTGCTGAACTCCCTGGCCAACTTGCTTTTACTTTTATTCCACCAGCGTGGAATTTGGCTTTCTGTTTAAACAAACAAGCAAGCAAACAAAAAAAAACACCTCCAACTTTTGACTACTCAACATCCCTAAACCAAACCAAACTGGCTGGTAACTGGTCTGGGGATGATCCTCACAGAGCAGAGGATGAGGGATGAGTGGATGCTGCTTAGCAGGAAGCTTCCCAGCTCCCACTCCTTCAGCTCCCCTTCATGAAACTTTTCCAGGCATCTTCCCAGCTCCACTTCATTAAAATTTTCCAGGTGTTGAGCTCTCTTAATATCCAGGGCTCAGCTTTTAGGCAACCATGTACTTGCCCCAAATCTAAGCACAACAAAACCCAGTGACACTGCTGAAAAGAAAGCAAGCACGGGACCACACTTAAACTGGGAAACTGAAAGTAGTGTCAAACTGCAAGATAGGAATGCACTGAAAATAACCTGGGAGAAGACACAAAGACTGAGTGTGCAGAGGGGTAAGGGTGGGTGATGATGCCTGCAGCAGTCAGTTTAATGGAGCCCTTAACCTTCTCCAACCCTTGAGGAAAAAGTAGGGAGCACTAGGTCTAGTCTGAACATAACAGGAAAACATTTTGAACACAGCAAAAAAAAAAAAAAGTCAAAATCCACATCATTAACTTTCAGTATAAGTATTCCTACTTGCACAAATTCCAGGCTTCTCTTCAAATGGTCCTAGTGCCCCTGAGCAACCACTCAATACAATGGGTATTCCTGCCCCAAACACAGCTGCCATGTTTCCCAGCTCCTGACCATACAGGCTGGCACTGAGCACTCAGCAGCACCCTCCCAGCCTGGAGTGACCCAACCCTCATGCCTCCACAGCCATAATGTTTTACAGGGAGCAGGCAGAGTACCAGGGGTCATAAAGATGCTGGCTGGCACCAAGCAGTGCTTCTTCCATTCCATGAAATTTATTACCCAAGCACTGCGAGCTGTCTCTTCTTGCTGACCTAAATTGTATTTTGGAAGCACCACGGAACATCACTGTGTGCCTTTACCCAGCCATGGTGAGGATGAGATGGAGAGCTCACCATCACCCAGCAGGATCACCAAATCATCAGGTGCAAGGTGACAGGGAGCAAACACACACCTATCACACATAAAGATCGAGCCAGGAAGAAAGTGAAGCAGCATCCCAGGGGTTTCTTGTGTCCTCTCTATGAGACAAAGCAGCCATAGGATCTGGAAAGAGACACCCCAGATGCAGCCACAGGGAGCTTCCCCATGTGGACAGGGTTGCAAGCAAGCACTTGTGGAGAGCAGAGCCGTGAGTCACCCCGAGCTGCAGGAAGTTGCCCAACACCGCTGCAGTTGCGGAGCGGCGACACACGCACACCGGGATGAGGCACTCGCTGCCTCCATCCCCTTCCCTCAGGAAAAGTCACCATCAGTGCAGTGACATCCCACAGACGAGCTTACACAAAATGCACTCGTTTACCAGGAGCTCAATGCTCAAGGAGCCAAAGGGAATAGCCAAGAAGTTGCTGAAAGGTTGTGAGCATTCATCGAGACTGCTGACAGCCATTTACTTATGGGGACTGCAGGCTGCTTTCCATCCATTTCCATCCATCCAGGCAAGGAAAGCTGTTTCACACAGCTTGTTTTGCACCACAGTAGTGCAGAAAGACTATCCCAAAGCAGGCAACAGCATCAAGAGGTGCATGGCAGCAGTGGCTGTGGGCACACTATCACCCCTTCCAACACCCATCCTTTCTGCCACCTCGCTGGCTATAATCCCTCTGTGCAGCTCCTTCTGATAAGGTATCACAAACCTGCACATGGAAAAAGTCTTCTGAGAGCCTGGGGTACTTCCTCTCGTAAATAGCTCCTTTTAACCCCAACAATGAGCAGGCAAGGAGAGTTGCCAGAGCAGGAAGGCGGAATTACAACCCCAGTGAAACCAACAGGAAAACTTCTGCTGCTGTTATGGGAACCAACAGCTCTGCACAAGAACCACATGGCTTTCTCACCAGTTTAAACCCATGTACAGCATCTTCAGATGCCAAACTATCTAATTTACCAGGAGAGTTTGCTTTTGTGTGTCAGGTTTTCAAGTCTATTGCACTGAGTGGAACAGAACCCATGGTTAATAAAGACAGCAAAAATCAGCATGGCATGTCCCTAAACCTCTGTCTTCTTTCCAAGGCACTCCACTCACTTGCCAGGCAGTACTTCTCGTTCAGCAGGACTATTACACACACCTCTATCTGCTCCATTACTTACTGCACTGGCATGTCCTGACACAGAGAGTTGCTGGCAATGCTGGTGCCTTCAATCCTGAGCTCTCTAGAGGACACTGAAAGGCTCCTCAAGCAGAAATTCTGTGGGGGCTGGAGCTGTTGAGGCAGCACACCCCTTGGCTGGTGCCCCTTTCAGACAAAAAATATCTTACTTCTGGGCTGAAAAATCCCTGAGGAGGTCCTTCAGCACAGCCCCAGCAGCAGTACCCAAAGCAGGTCACAACTTTATCCTCTGGTCTAGACACTGCCAACAAAGACATCAACCAAGTTTTATTCCAGCAAGGTCCCTGAGAGTGCTCAGGGCCACATACCTGGATTATACAGGGCCAGGGCCTCCAGCTCCCTTCAGGGCAGCCAACAGAGCATCTCCACCACAGTCTGCAAGTGTAAACACCATGCACAGCAGCACTGCTCAGTTTATGGGCACATCTGACAGCAAACAAAAAACACTAAAAGCACAGAAAAGTCCCATACGTGTTTCAGGCAACTCAAACAAACAAAGTGAGAATCACCACCTCCTCTCTATGTCTACAAAAGTTAAGTGGCACAGCTGGACACACAAGTGAGCCCCAGCAGAAGCTGATCTGCTGCAGCAGCAGGGCTGAGCTCAGAGATAACACACCCTGGCACCCGGCTAAGTTCATCAGCTCGAGCCCTGGGCTGCACTAATTGCTCCTACAGAGCTTTCAGTTCAGACTCGTGTCCAACTACCTTCTGCAGAGCTTGGGAAATTTGAGTAGGCACCTGCCAAGGAAAAAAAAAAAAAAAAGACAACCTTCAAACTACTTCAAGTTTCCTGACATAAGATAATGCCAGCTGAATTTTTCTTGCATAGATGTAGAATCACACCAGACTTTAAGGAGGGGGAAAAAAGACCCCAACCCAAGAAACACATTTAAAGTTAAATGATTCACATGTCATTATATTACAACCCACCTATTATTAAATTTGTCTAAATATAAGCCCACCAATAACAAGATCTGGAAAGTGTCTGTGTGCATATATGCACGGTAAATTATATATAAAGTTATCTTGATTTCATAGATTAGGCACGAAGCTATTCAAATTGCTTTCTCAGCATTTAAGTCCACCATAATTCAGCATGCTTAACTCCACATTTAGAACACAGCATCCATCCACAGGCAGGCACCACGGCGGGAACATGAGTTTATCGAGTCCTCTTCGAGGTTTATTTTATTTCTTTGTTCCTTTTACTCTTTGTTTGGGCCTCGTCACAATCCAAACCCTTACCAACAAAAGCCAGTTTCCGCTCCCGCGGAACCTGAGCACCAAGCACGCTTGGTGTGTCCAAGCAGGAATAAGGCAGGAAGGCAGTGGGATGCTGCTCCGCTGCCGCCACCAACTCATCGCCCAACTTCACCAAAAAAAAAAAAAAAACCCGAAAAAGATGGAAAACTCCGAAGGACCACGTGCAGATCCCAGCCTGACCTCGAGCACTCCGCCAGCAGTTTCCTGGATTTTACCCCAAAACGCGGGAACCCCGGAGCGCCTCTCCCACCTCTGCAAGCCACGGACGCTCTGCGCATCCCTGGGGGCTTCCCGCCGCTTCGGGGACAACGGGGCGCGGCGGAACGACACCGAGAGCGTCTTTATTGCACCGAATGAAGCGCCTGAGTCTGACGGGGGTGACCCGGAGGCGAGGGGCACGGCGGGTCCGCGCTCGCAGGTCCCGGCGCCGGGCTGGCCGCGTTTTCCATCAGCCCAGCTGGAAGCGCGCAAGAAGCGCGGGCTTGCCCTGTCCGGGGAGCGGGTGAAGGGGGGGTCACCCGCGTACACCCCGCGGGCGGACGGAAGCTCCGCGGAGCCGCGTCGGGAGGAGGAGCCCGGCCCCGCGGGGACCCCCCCCGTTCCCACGCATCGCCACCGAGAGCGGCTGGAGAGGAAGCGCCGCCTCCGCGCGTTGTCCCCACGCGGGGAATGAGGGGACACCGGTCACACCGCGCCCCCCTCCTCCCCCGGCGCCAGCGGGACCCGCC
>WBNO01032628.1:75662-113881 GCA_013400575.1 Peucedramus taeniatus
CAAACCCAGGGAAAAGCCGAGAGCTAAACCCAAGAGAGGCGCGGGGGCAGCCCGGGCAGGCGCGGGGGCGGCACTCACCGCGGTCATGAAGCCGCGCGGCCGGCGGCGGACACAATATGGCAGCGGGGGGATGTGTCAGGGAGCAGCTGCTCCCTGCGCAGCGGCGGCGGCACCGCCCTCCCTCTCCCCATGGCAACCGCGAGCAAGCACGGCCCCCCGCCGCCGCCGCCGCCTCCTCCTCCTCCTCCTTCNACCCGCCGGGCTCCGCGTCCCGCCCCGAGCGTCCGCACCGCCTCGGAAAAGTTCCCCTTTCCCCCGAGAAATGCCACGCTTTCTAAATTTAAAAAAAACTTAAAATAGAAGTGCATAAACCCTCCTTTTAGTTTCACTTCTCTTTCCTCCCCTTCTTTATATATGCATGTGTATATATATTTTTTAAATTTTTTTTTTTAACCTCTTGACAAAAATGAAGCCACCGCCGCCGTGTTTGCCCTGCCTTGTAGTGCATTGTCCGCTCGTGCTTTCAGCTTTTTCCAGGGCGAGAACGGTGCTGTTTGCTCCCCGGGGTTGGACAGCCCTGCGTGCATTTGCAGTTTTGCAACATCATAAAGAGGAAGGACCCCGGGAAGTCGCTTGTTTCGGAGCTGATCTTCCCCTGGGGCAAAAAAAAAAAAAAGTTTAATCGCTTTCCCAGGGTTTCCTCTCCTTCTGAAGGATACAGCTGAAGCTTGCCTCCTGATGACTTGTGGTAATTTTATTTCTAAGGAACGATGGGAATGGGTTTCGAGGAAATTACCCCACTCCACCTTAGGAGGAACCAGTGGGTGACTTGTTTCTTTTTTTTTATTTGAAACAGTTTCAGGCAACAACCTCTTGGGTTTTTTAAGAGTGAGGATGTATCAGGCTCAGGGTTATAGCAGGTGGAATATTCTCCCAAGGGCAGAGGATTGAATCCAGTGACAGGGAGTCTCTTTCCACTGTACCATGAAGCATGGCCAGCTTCAGAAACAGCCCAGCCACAGAGTTCTGATCAGAATAAATTATTCTCAGCAACTTTCATTTAGCTCCTACCTAATTTCCCCTGATTGAATGCGTTATGATTCATTCAACCTTTTCTTTTTCCTTTCACAGCCTCAGAAGTCAGCCAGGGCCTTCCTTCCCTCTCGGCAGACAACAGAAGCGCACTTGTATTAATTATGTATTGCTGAAAGCATCCTCCATTCCCAAATCATTAAAAATAGACCTAGAACTGCTGGTACCAGCAATACTTTGCCCATAAGAGGCTCTTTTGCCTGAGTTCCTATTCAGAAAGGGCACATCAGCGTGCCTTGTGTGCCTTCCACACCTCAGCTGCCTTGGCAGAGGGAGGAGCAGGGCCCAGCAGAGCATTATTTGCCCGTTGGGATCAGGGTGTGTTGCTCTGACTTTTGCCCTGCTGGGCGGCAGCCTGAAAGAGAGACGTTTGAATCCAGGATCCCTCCAGCTTCAATTTATTATGGGGAAGGTCGAATTTGGGCCACCAAAGGTGGTGGCTGTTCTCAACCTTTGATTGCATTTCCACCCTGGCCTTTAAAGTGGGTCTGCTCACAGGTTCTTTCCACTTACCCCTTAAAACACAGGCAGAGTTCAGTAGGAACGCATGCTCTCTCCCCCTTTAGAGTTTAGTGGGAAAAAACACCACAAAACCAAACGAGAATTAAAAAGATAAAAGCTGTAAGTGCCCTGAAGTCGGCATCCCCTCAAAGAAACAAAAATAAAACTTGGCCTTTGAACCAGCATTTTATTTAAACCAACTTGGAGCACAACACTTCAAATAAAAATGTTTCTACACCTCCTGAAAAACATTGTCACCTTTATCTTCCTCAGTCCTCTCTATTCCTCAACATACCCATGCTAGGTCTTTTTGGCTACAAGATTTTCCAAATCTACCAGTTTTTCATCAATAATGACAGTAACCAAGATTTGAGGTTTTCTGGAGCACCTTCTGTATCTCCCCCTCATCTCCAGGTCCAACCACAGTCACCTTCACTCTTTGGCAGCCTGTGAACTCACTGGTGGCTGCAGCAGTGCATCTGGGACAGGGGACAGAAGAAAGTCCAGCCTCTTAGAGAGGCTTAAACTTTCTGCCTCGTGTCCTACTCATCCCCATAAGGCTGAGTAGGCAGAGCTAAGCCTGCCAGCAATGCATGTACAATTGCAGGGCTGCAACAGCTTGTCTGGGCAGGGTTAAAGGAACTGTAGCTGGCCTGGCCTAGTGGGGTGCAGAGAATTTTTGGGTCATCAGGTCTATGCTCACACCTCTCCTGATGTTTGTACCTTACTGTACTGAATTCCTGACTGGCAACCTCAGTCGGCATCAGGATGCCTCACTTAGTGCCCAGGCAGCAGCCAGATGATCAAGGGAACTGTGTTTCTCTCTGCTCAGCATCCTCACCACATTTGATCCCTGCTTCCTCACCATTTTCCCTGCTGAATTCTGTGTGTGATTAGTGAGAGCAGGAGGGAGCAGGTGGTGGAGGCCATCGGGCAGAGCCAAGGCCACCAGTGTCGTCCTGCCGGGCATTAGATCACCTCCCAGAAGCTGAAAGCTGCTTGCTCCCACATTTCAGCCTGAAGGCAGTAACTCATTTTTTCCTGCAATGTCCCCTGTCCTAGGATGGAGGCCTGTGGCTGCTGGCACTCTGAGCCCACACGCTGCCTTGGTCTCCCTCTTGCACCTTCTTAGTTTTTTACGCAGAGCTACAGAGGGAAACCTACGGCAGAACAGCAACCACGCCAAGCAGAACTCATCCAATAAATATGACAAGGACGTGGTGCTATTTTCCAGCACAGCCCTTTAAAATAGGTGGGACAGACATCAGCCATTAGTCCTTGTGGGTCTCTGCACAGTTCCCCAGGATGTCCTGCAGCACCTCCTGCAGGCCCCCCAAAGCAGGAGGTGTGGGGAGGATGGGCTGCAGGGGCTGAGGCAGGTGCTGAGGAGGTGGCAGGAGGTGCCCTCCACCCTGCCCTTGTCACCTCCTGCTTTGAGCCAAGACAGACTCACAGAGGCTGCTGGTGCCTCCTGGCCCAGCTCCAGGCTGTCCTTGAATGTCCTGCCCACTGAAGGACAGCCGTGCCTGCTTTGCCAAGGCAGCTGTCATCACTGCAGCCCTCCTTCCTGCCTCCTGCATGGTTTCCACCAGAGGCTGGCTGTGCTGTCCCCTTCAGGGCACAGCCATGGTTCTGGGTGATTTGCCATCATCACAGGTGGTTGAATGCAAGGAAAAACCTAGAAGAACATGAAGAGTTTTTGTTGTTTGGGTTGTTTTCTGTTATGGGCAGAAAACCAGGCCTTCCACCTCTCCCATATCAGGGTCAATATCCTCAGATCTCCACTCTGATTTCAATGCAAGGTATGGATGGAGAAGGGCATCCTGGGAGAAGGCTCTCTGAGCCTTCACAGAGTACAGTCATCCAAATCTGTCATGTGGAGGACAAGCCCACTGAGAAGATAACACCTGCCTCCTGACAGTTCAATTGCTTTCTCCTGAGAGGAGAGGGCACCGTGGGGATCCTCCAAGGGACCCAGCACCATGGAAGCACCTCCTCACCCAAGCTGTCATCTAAAGCTGAGTGCATGTTCAGTGCTCCCAGGCTGTACCCAAGAGTGTGGAGAGCAGGGAAGGGTAAGAAGGGAGCTGCTGCAAAGCAGAGGGGTGGGTGCTGGAGCTGCAATGCCATGGGTGTTGCTCCGAGAGCCAGCAAGCCCCAGTTACTGTGCTGGGATTTCTGCCACACGTGTGAACAGTCAGCCAGGCTTCATGGTGTCTCAGCATTTCTCCTTATGAAACCACAAGCCCTTTGATCCTGGTGACCTACACCTGGTGTATCACCCTGTAAAAAGCTGGCATGAGTTAACAGGTTAATCCACCCAGGAGCAGCATTGTCTCTTCCACAGGAGCAAACCAGGCTGCTGTTCACAGCTCTGGCTAACTTTTCTTTCTGCCCAGGGATGCTGTGAGAGAAATGCTGGCCCAGCACTGGTTGGACACCTGCTTCTTCTAGGAATTCTTGTTGCAAGTGGCATCTCTGATTTGCATTGACAGCCCAGTTTGAAGTAATAACTTCAAAGGGACTTCCTATTTCTCCAGGTTTGTGTGTCTGCCTATTCAGCTCCCACACGTAACTTTCTGCTTGCAGTTTCTGTCTGGCAATGTCTCCTGCTTTGCTGTCTCTTACCACCAGCCTAGTTTAGCATTTGATCTCTTCCCTGGCCCTAGGCAAAGCCACAAGGGACATTGTGCAGTTTGTGGTTCACGGCATTTCTTCTTCCACCACTCTGCTGCCTGCCACGTTTGCTCTCGTCCCGAATGGGAGTCAGTGCTGAAGTTCTTGTTCTTGTTGTAGCTATATTCAGACAGGTCCACAGTCACTCCTTTTAGGGACTGGATATGCCCTCAGTTTTTCCTTTTCCCTTTAGCAGCTTCTCCTAGGACTGAGGGTCTGTTAACATCTGCCAAGACCCATCTTTCTATGAACATCTCACCAGTGAAGATCCAGACCTCAGACAAGCAGGTAAACTATAAAGGAAGTCGTTGGGGTAATGTTACCTGTAAAAACTAATATTTAGATGATTTCTCAACCATACAACCACTGATTGGAAAAATATGCAGCATTGGTTGCAGTATTCCTCCCATGTCATATGTCCAAGGACTGAATTAAATGTATTGAATTACATCAAAACATTAGGACTTTTCCATATCAGATCTCCAAAAAAGTTTGCAGAGTTAAGTAGTTACCTTTATTAGAAAGAATTAGAAAGAATCTGAGAATATTGCTGCTCTGGGAAACACTTTGAGTGGGAATATCAGTCTTAATTGCACACTGTTTGTGTGGTATAGCTTATGCTAGCTCAGTAAATGATGTAAGCCTGCATGAGATGGTTCTGCACAAACAGAACAGTGAATATTTTTCCAGTTTAGCTATGTAACTTAAGGGTGACTTTTTTTTTTGTTTTAATCTTCTAAATAATACATCTGGAAAATACACACAAGATCAGACAAGATGCAGTCTCATTTAAAAGCTTGTGCAGAACTTACTCAAGAATGGACAAATCAATCATGGAGCAAAGCAAATGTGGCCTAACTTAGCAAGACATCATATATTTAGCACTGTCATCTATTTACTCATAAGCAGGAGAAGTTTGTGTGTAGACTTGCTATCCTCAACAAAAGATGAGGAATAAAATCAGCATCTTCATCATTGGAAAGAATCATGCATTGTTGAGAGGTAACTTACCTCCCTCTCTTTATGGGTAATACAAATACCTGACAGAAAATAGTAGCAATTTCCTAAATAAGACCAAGTCAATTGTTTTTGTTGTGCACAAACAAAAAGATTCATGCCTTTTAGTATCTAGCCCACTATGTAATGTGCCAGGCTGAATTACCCAGAGATACTTTGTTTTGAAAAGAGTGCAGAAATCCTGCAGGTTTAATTGCCAATAAATCAGCATGACCTACAGTCCCTGACACCTTATTTTCACAATGATCTTTTCAAGCAGAAAATGAAGAGACTGATTTTTACAGTGTGTGCATACTGCCTTTGGAGAGATAAGAGCAGTGACACACAGGCAGGTTCCCCCATTAAAAGCTATCCTAGATAATGAAGGACTCAATCAATGGTGTGTTCTGTTTGCTTTCTGCTTATTTTCACCTTGTGTTATGGCACTCTCTTTTTGTTGTGATTAGGAGAGTAGCTGCTTGTTTAACAATTGGCTTTCAACTTGTATTTGGCAGTACTTGAAATGTATTTACTTGTGGTTCATTTTTATGCTGATGCTTTAAATTTTAAGACAAATGGCAGTAGTTCAAATTCTGATTTGAGGTGAAATATCTAAGAACTTGGTAGCTTGAAGAGAGCTTGAGTACTTTTAAAAGAAACTGTTTTGATTTCAATACAAAATACTCATGATGATACCTCTCAGTAACAAAGTTTCATGGTTTTACATGATTATTCAAAAGAAAAGGTATGATTTAAACCCAATGAAAAACCTGAAAGCTACCCCCTAATCTTTCTGCACGTTATAAGCTTTACTTCTCATACCAGCTTTACTTCTCATACCAGCTTTTGCTTAGCCTATCTTTAATACAAATATCTTCAAGCATTTACAAGTGCTTAGCTTCAAAACACCAACTGAGGCAGCTGGTTATTATAATCTCCTCTAATATAGATGAGTTCATACAGGGGGGGACTGGGAGGGGAACAGCATCTAATCATTCTGCAGTGGTGGGCTGGGGTTCAGCATCTCTGAAATAATCCCCAGAGAGATTTGCTTTCATCCTGCCATCAGGATGTGTTTTGGCAGAATTAGGAGCAGCACAGAAGATCTGTGATGTCACTGTCGGGTGTTTTTGGGCTCGTGTTACAGGTGATGCCATCCTCATGCTCAGCAAGAGGAATGCACAAGCTTTCCAGGGCTGGGAGGACAGGTTTGGGACATGCTCTCTCTGAATGTCCCCTTTGCACATGGCACTGACAAACCAAGGAGAACCTGGCCCAGGACAAAGCAAGGCAGAGAACAGCCTACCAGCTCCTTGTGTCTTCCTGAGTACTTTGTGCAATGGTTTCAGCTAGGACAGAGTTCATTTCTTCTCAGTAGCTGTTGCAGTGCTGTGTTTTGGATTTGGAGTAAGAATGGTGTTGATAGCACACTGATGTTCTGAGTTGTGCTAAGTCGTCCTCATCCTAAGGCAAGGAGTTTTTCCTTGTCTCACATTCTGTCAGGGAGGATAGCCAAAAATATACCCAAAAAACCTGAGAGGGAGCATAGCTGGGACAGGTGACCTGAACTGACCAAAGGGATATTCCACACTATAGAACATGATGCCTAGTATATAAAATGGGGGGAGTTACCTGGAAGAGGGAATGATCTGGGTTCAGAAAGGGGAGGGTCTGGCATCTGTCAGCAGGTGGGGAGCAATTGTGTTGCATATCACTCGTTTTTTCCCTTTTAATTATCATTATTATTCACCATAATTACTGAATTTTACTTTATTTTCCATTATGAAACTGTTCCTATCTCTCTAACCTATGAGGTTTACTTTGATTCTCCTTCCCATTCCAGCAGGGTGGGGAGGGGGGAGAGAAAGGGGTTGAGAGATCAGCTGTGTGAGAGTGGCTTAATGTCCAGCTGGGCTTAATCCACAACCAAAGCTTTTATATCAAGAGATTGCAATAGTTATGCCATCAATGGTATTGGAGTGCTGTCTCAGGCACTACAAGCTACCAGTTCCAGTGACTTCAGGATATGATATGAGCTCATAAGAAGAGGAGTGTGGAGTTCTGAACCTTCCTGTATACAGCCAACATGGTTTCAGACTCCAGGTACATTGAAAATTGTGAGTTTGCAGCCTGGTTCAGCAGGGAATTTACCCTTTGTCTTAATCTCCCCCCATTACTGAAGTTGCTTGATAATTTCTCCATAAAAGAGGAACTCAGGAAATCTGGTCTTTGTGTGAGGCAAATAGCAGTGGCTGATTTGGTACAAACCAATTCCCAATGAATTTTTCCAGCAAGCTAAGAAATTCACTCTCACATGGATGACATTCCATCATGAAGTGAAAAGTCACAGCCTGTTCCAGTCAATGATTTCAGACAGGCTCCCTGTCTGGAAATGTTAGAAAGATAATGGTCAAGGACCTTGAGTCTGGTTGCTGCACGGTCTCTGACAGTCAAAACCACATTTTCATTAAACATTCTTTTTCAGGGGATGAACACTGAAACCCTTATCCCCACAGCAGGGGCTGGTGTAGACTCCTGCTGGCTCTTTCTGAGGGGCTGACTTGGAGAAATGAAATGAAGGCACACCAAGTAGATAAAGATACTGACCTGTGACATTGCCATCACTCAGAGTATGAAAGGTATGGAGGAGAAAGGTGATTGAAATAGCTTCTTTATTCTGTAGACAAAAAATACTATTTCATTCTTTCATTGCCTGGGCAGGATGTGCTGGGCAGAAGGATCAGCTGTGTTGAAACTACTGGCTATGGAGTAAGATTTGTCCTCTTCAGTGCACTGATGCTGGCTGTAATCTCATGAGTCAGACCAGGAGATGGATGAGGTGCTGGAAAACAATCTGGACTCAAATGTCCTGTTGGTTATGGTCTTATTTGGAGGGAAGAAAGCCTATTCAACAGCAGCTGGTGCATTTCTCTGTGGCATTCAGGAAGGTGCCTTCCAGTTGATTAAGGGCAGCATAATGATCATGCAGCATTTTGTTTGGTTGACATATTCCTGTACTTACTACAGCCAGCAAACTGTATGCCACTAATGGTCCTGGCTGAGTGTAGGAAGCCTTTTCTCTGCAAGCCAGTCCTTTTAGGCATGTTCACAATACCCATCACTCACAGATTATCAAGGTTTTAATCCACTTCACTATCAAAGTGCTGACAGCTGGCTTGCCAACATTAAGCCTGTGGATCATGGATCTGCCAGGTACCTGAGGTGGTTGTGCCAATAATGACTGGGGGTGTGGACCTCTACAAAGCTGACACATCCTGCTGGGGAATGGCCCTTGAGATGCTCAAGTGGCATCTCCAGCCCTTCAGCTGGCTGACTTTGGCAGCTGCCACAGCCCAAGCAGGGCTGGCAGGTCCCTCTCAGCACAGGAACTTGCAGCAGAGCACCTCCCAGACTCATATCACCATGGCATCCAGCTGCAAGAGGACGATGGAAGCTCCCCAGGGATGTTTCCGTTTGTGAGTGGGAATTTACAAACTGATAAGGAGCAGATAAAATAGAGGATGGGCTGAACGCTGGAAGGACAAAAAGCAATTCTGTGCATAATCATGTGTCTGCACATGTATGTCTAGAAAATGTCCTGATCCCCATCTGAGGCTGGTTTTAGTCAGGAACCAAAGGACAGTCATCCTCCCTCTCCTTCCCCAGATTATTGTTGTTGGCTCTCTTTTGGGACAAACAAAATTTTGGTGTCCAGTTAAAGATAGGCCTTTAAACCCTTTGTTTTATTCACCAAGCACAAGTCTGTGTTGAATATGCAATGGAGAACATCCACAAAAATGCTGTCTGAGATTCATTTGTGAGCCTGTCATTGCCCTAAGGGGGCTGCTTTGACCAGATGTGCTCGGTGCCAGAATGAGACCACAGAGTTCATTAAAATGTCAGGAATTAGCAGTGTATATTCCCCACATTCTGTTACTTACTTTTCCTTTGTACTTTTCAAAAATCAAGTGTTTTGCCCTCGTATGAATCCGTCAGGGAGAAAAAGAAGAGGATTGAGTCAGAGATCAAAGGCAAATAAAAAAATCAGAGCTCAGATGCAAATGCATCTGATAACTCAGATATGCCTGATGAGGGGCTCCCAAGCCCAAATGCAAGGTGAGAGAGGGAACAGGGTGGGAAGATATATATACTGTCCTCCAGGGCATAATCTGTAAGCAGAGCCAGTTTTAGAGGCCACTTTGCACAGAGCTGATGCTGGGGAGGAAGACCCAACACCACGTCCCAGTGAGTTTGGTCTCTGAGCTTTGGAGCCCCTCACCAGAAGGCATTTCTCCACATCTTATTTCCAATGTCTTCAGAAAAAAAATAGCTTCATGACAAATATTGCTCCTGCATCCTTGGGAAAAAAAATTGTGGGTTTATGACCAAGATTTCCTTTTCTTTTTCCAGTGCAGGATTAGGTTTTGGCCAATGAAGCTGCCTGTTGGGTTTTGGAGAGCTGGTTGTGTGTGTTCTGTACCTGCAGATTCCAGTGGGGGGGTTCTGCCCTCTGACTTTGACAGGCTATAACAGCCTTGATGTCCTGCTCTTTCTTTCACCTGTAAAAACCCAAATAATTCATAACCAAATAATTCAGAACCGTCTATAACTTAAAGCCATCCAGGAGAGAAAAGTTTTCTCTGTCTTTTGTCAGTCCCAAGGCTTGAGATGATCCAAGGTGGAATTAATATTCCTTCAATCTCGCTGCTGCCATATATCAGATCCCCAAAAATGACTGCAATCAAAACACTTATCACTGAACATTACACTTAAGCAATTTCTGCATTTGCATGTAGCATTGGTTACCCCTCAGCAGCAGTTTACAGCTCTGTAATCATTGCAAGGAATTTTCTCCATATGTCCCTGAAAATATCCAAGCTGGTGTTCCTGAACTGGACTGTTGAACTTACTCAGGGTTACCCTCATAAAAGGCTCTCAGAAACACTATTAATTACTGATTGTATTCTACCTCTATATTTTCTTTGTCTTTTGAAGCTGAGATTTTTGCATATATGTGTGTATATATATGTATTTTCTTTATATGTGTGAATATCTGTGTATTTTGTATATACATAATTGAACTATGTATAATTGAACTGTAAGATTGTACTAAATATTCAATATAAATTCACTTTGTTATAGGTGTGCATGGGAGTTCAGCAAAAGAATGGGCTGTGTTCAGGTTAGAATATCTGGGGTTTCAACAAGGTGAAGAAGAGTAGTGACAAATGGCTGGGCTCAAGTGCAGTAATCCTCATTTGAGTAAATTTCCTGGGATTTTCTTGGGCATCTTGCTTGGTTTAGGATGACAGAATCTGCCTCAGAGAAATATCTTTCCTTTCTGGAGTCTGTGAGAACATCTCCAGTTGGGTGCACAGAGTCAAAAGCACCTTCTGCACACCTATTTCCCCTGTTTGATAAGGACTGCCCCTTCCAAGAAGGCAGAAGAGACCAGACCTCAGGCTCCAGCACCTTTTCTCCCAGTCAGCCTAAGCTTGTGGTTCCAGGATGGTTACTGGAGAACTTTTGAGAGGACTTTCTCCCCTGGGACTGGAGCAGTTGCTGTAAAACCCATTGTAACTCATCTGCAGAGAAGCAGCTGCCACTGTGACCCCAATCTGCAGAGCACCTGCACTTCCTGGCAATCCTGCTGGCAAACCTGCAAGCTCTGCCTCTTCAGAGCATTGTTTCCTGCCTCATTTCTCTGTTGTATCTCTCTTCTGAAGCCACTCCTGATTTACAGCAGCCTAACTTGGACAAGGTAACTTAGATCAAAATCAGGCTCTGAGGCGTGCACCAGCTATTCACTTCCATAAACTATTACACTTTATCACCAGAAATCTTTAGATTCAAATGATTTGGAGAGTTATTTAGAAACCAACAGACCTTGGTACTACATTCCACTGGAGGAGTTGTGCTTTGGGCAAAGAGAGGAGGACTTAGATGGTGCTTGTTAGCCTTCCTGAAATATAAATGCTTCTGACGTGCACATCTGTGCAACAGCTGGCAGGGATTACTGCCTGGACCTGATTACAGCTGTCCAGTGGACTCATACATTCTGGCATCTGTGTGGGGATAGCCTCTGCCATAACTGAGGATCCATCTATTTCTGCTCAATCCACACAAAGGATCTCGCTTTAACAAAATTGCATTGTTTGCCTTTCTTGGGAGAGCCCAAGGCCTCCTGATATGGCAGATGCCTTGGCCAAAACCTGAGGGTGGAGGAAAGCCTCCAACTCACATGGAAAGCACACACTCATCCTGAGAGAGTCAGTGGGGAGATGGGAACCTGATGAGAAACCTGATAAGAAACAAAATAAAATGCAAATGATGGTTAACGTTTCATGCTACGTTGTTTGACATCCGTTCTGGCACTGACCCCTTTGTCTGAGAGAAAAACATCAGACAAACTCAGGGAACTGAGAGAAAAACAAGGTTTTTTTAATTATCACAATGAACAAAACCTGCATTTAATTCTCTCTGAACTGATGTCTTGCTCGAATCAGTTTTGACTTGGAAACATGGAAGAAGATCATCAAGAAGACAAAGCTGATTATTCCACTGGCATGTCTGAGGTGGTATGAAACCATGCTGTTGTTTTTCCTCTTTACTGCAGCTTGGATTTTGGAGCTTCAATGGATCAGAATGAAGCACAGAAATTGCTACTCCTTACTTGAGAGTTCATTTGATTATTGTAGGAACTCATGAAAGATAAGTTAGACAAACCAAGTTTATGTTGTATAACTTCTAACCTAGACAAGCATTGTATGAGTACAATTAAAATTAATGTAGGGCTAGGCTTTCATGTAGAGCTCTGGTCACATCTACAACTACATTCACCAGCAATAAGCAATTTTGCTCTGTTAACTTTGAAAGATCACATCTACTTAATTAAGATGATGAATTTACTTAATGTTTAAGAAAAAAAAGTCAGTCAAATAACATTAAAACTTATTTTTGGTGTTGCTCACTATTCCTATGCCCACAGGTCTGAGACACCAATAGGGCAATCCATCCAAACTGATCACCAAAAAAGCACTGCATGTTGCCAAGGATCCACACAAGAAGGCAGCAGTGTTGCCCCAAACTCTGCTGTTCTGAAGACTGAATCATTAATTATGCAGAGGGATGACCTCAGCAAGAGGTGATCTCTGTGAACCATCATTCAGAGGCTGTGTTTTGTTCCTGAAAGCCACTGATGAGGTGACAAGGTGGCCACGGTCACTCCAGACAAGGACCCTTCTGTCCCATCATTCTGTGCCCAGCCATGGCCAGAGGTGGACAGAGAGGGGAAGGCAGGAGCAGCACCAGTGTACCATGATCCTTCTGTCCCTAATATTCTCCCAACCTTTCCTTATGTTCAGCTCAGGGGTTTCCAGAGCCTGCTGCACTTTGTCACTCAGTAATCAAAGGGCCTCTCCTCCAGGCACTTTGCCATCTTCCCTTTGGACTCATGAAACACCATTCAAGCAGCACCCTTTGGAAAAGACTTCCTGAGATCCTGAGCTCCACCACTGCTTCCGTGGAGCACCAGCTCCTGTTGTCCTGACCCTGGTGCACTTGTTTCCCTCCCTGTAATTCAGTAGCACTCAAGGAGAGGTCGCCCCGTTCCCTGCAGGAAATTCCAACATCTCTCTTCGTAAAGACCAGCTCCGTGTGACAAAGGCTGGCCAGCTCCCCAAAATGAAGTCTTTTGGTCCGGAACAAATTTTTGCCCTTTAACAAAGGGGAGCTAGGATGGACAGATGGGTTGCCCAAGAGATGGAGACAGGTGGCCATGGCAGGGAGCAGCTTGGTGGCCGGTGAGGTGACCTAGCACTGGGTCCATGACCAGATGGGGGCATCCAGCAGGACATGAGGAGCAGCCAGGGGTGGGAATGGGATGCATGGGGATCCCAGGAGCCAGGCAACGAGTGCACTCAGGGCCCTGGCAGCCAACAGCAAAGGCCAGACACACTGCTCTAAGGGTTTTTGGCTTGTTTTCCACCTTCAAGAGGAAGGAGGCTGTGACAGGAAAGTAGGAATTAATCTCCTGGCTCAATCTCAAAGTCCAGTCTGTTCAGCAGTTCTGAAGCAGACTAGTGTTGGACGCTTCCCAGGGTATAGAAAAACCTGTGTTTTTCACCCCAACACCAGGAGTTAAACACTGGCTTCCAGGAGGCCATTCAAGAGCTTTTTCAGCTTTATTCTCATTTGGTTTAGCAGCAACAATAGTGACACTGGGTATTCCTGATGGTGCCTGCTCCCCTTTGAGAACGGGAGGCAATGGGGAAGCGGAACTGGAAACGATTCCTGTGGCTGAAATCTGCAGAACAGAGGTGAACTGTTGGCTGAGCCAACACAGGCTCATACAGATATCTGAGAGTGTTCTGGGCAGGAAAACTCTTCATCTGGGAAACAGGAAGACCCCCCAAAAGGCATTAGCAAACCTTTTTAAACTTCCTGGTCACATAACTCTGTTTACACCACCCGCGCTATTTACTTGCCATGTGCTTGACAAGCACTTAACATGGGGAATACTAATCCAAGGTGGCAGTAAATTTCAGGAAGACAAGCATTTCTCATTCAACATTTTTTCAATTAATTAACTACTTCCAGCCTTACCTAAACACCAGGACCTGCTTATATAGAGATTTGTATGGTAAATAATTTACTTTCTCCATACATTTGTTTCAAATACATGAAGGAAATACTTCTGTGTAATTTTCTACTAAATCCAAATGATATTTTCATAAGCAAAATAATAGTATCACACCTTTATATACTTGCTGGTTTTCTGATTTCTGTGTCAGAATCTCTTTATATGAGGCCTGAAGGGAATGATATCACTTGCTCCAACCCTGTGGGCAGTTGCCAAAGGAATGTATAGTGAGAATAAAGCCAATTAGGTATTAAGATGGCCTCTCCTGCTCTGCCAGGAACATTTTTATATCCATACCAAACATTTCTCACCCTCAAGTCAGTTGTAGCTGCACTCATTGTTTTTCACAGCTTCCCAAAAGTGAACGACACAGCAGCTGGGTCTGGCTCCAGTTTGGGGGAGCAGGAGATTAATTTGTCAGTCAAACAGCCAGAGTTACAGAGATTTTGGAAGTGTGGATCAAATCCCTGTCCACAGCACATCATCACCTCAAACTGAGATCATCACATGGAATGGATTGATGAGGGCACAGCAAAATCAATCCCCTGTATGCCTTAAAAACCTATCGGCACGTGCGAGGACATGTGCGACGTGGTATTTACAAAATTGCATTTACACATGACAGTAGATTCCTCTGTTTATGTAATCACTGAATTGGCATTCACTACAACCTGCTTTCAGGGGCATATTTTGAATTTTCAAAGCATGGCTAAGCTGGCAGGTGCTGTGTGAGTCAACATCGAGCTGCAAAATTGCATGTGAGTGATGTCCTGTCACACGTGAGTATTGGTGCTACACAAGGACACAAGAGAAACCTTCACAAGGTTTAAGCTAAGTATACTTTAATTAGAATTAATTATGGCAATGATCTCAAACTGGATGCAATCACAGCTGATGACTTTGTTTAAAAAATGTGGCGAAAGTTCAAAGCACAGCCCTGAGTTTTAACTGCTGGAGTTGTCTTTTTGCTTGTTTTTGCAATCAGGTTTTCAGATTCCCAGGAAGTCCCATAAGCTTTGTTGTTGCTGATCATGTGAAAATATAAATTTATTTATTTATTACCCCCTATAACAAAAAAACTCCTCCTGTTAAGGAGAGAGTGGATGAGCTGTAAAGGATGACACACATCCAGGTTTTTGCTGGCTGATAGAATGCATCCTTGCCATACAGAAGGACACTCTGCCAAACCAAGAAGAAATCCAGCAGCCACCAAGGTGGTTTAACCAACAGCACTGCCTCTGGTGCTCCAGCTCTGTGCCCTCAGCTCCTCCCTTGGGCCTTCACCATCCCTTCCTGAAAATACAGGAAACATGTTCCTGGGAGCAAGTGGCAGAGCTCAGGCTGGGTATGGCTGGGCCAGGCTGCAGGGCACCATTTTAAACCCAGGAAAAGAAGGAAACTTCTTCTGCTGATTGAACTGGTTCAGCTCCACTGAGCTCATTAGGAGGATTTGTGTTTGCATCATCTGCACATCTGTCTCCCAGCTTCCTTTGCTCATTCCTTCCATGGATGAAGGGGTCTGAAAAGGAATGTCACTCTGAGAGAGTGTTTTGATGCAGGGACCAGCAGGGCAGAGTCACTTGCATGTGACAAACCAGGCATAACATCAACACTATTGATGAGCATCGAGTCTGCTTTCAGCTCCCCTGAGCCACCACAGCCTCACCAGCAGCACTGGGAGTGTGATGGGAACAACAGAGGGAAACAAGGCTGACCTTGCTGTGCCTCATCCCTGAGAGTCTCTCTCTTCAGGGGATGTCATGCACACAAATCCAAGATGCTGAACCTGATGGCAAATGGGAACTTTGCAGCTGGACTCTGCAAAAATGCAATTAAGTCATTGGTGTAAATTAGCTCCATTTTATTTATCCACAGAACATCAGGCTGCTGCAAGTCCCCCCATGGTTTTGCTGCTTAGAGCTGCTTTCTGGTTACCTTGGTGGGTACATCCTCTGCTATGTTTCTTCTGAGTTTTCCCTGCTCTCTTTTCCCTTTTCCCATGTTTTGCACAATGTTGTGCTGGCTGTCGGCATCTAGTGAGCTACAAAGAAACAAAAGGGTAAACTTTTCCCATGAGAATTGAACCAAAACACAGCAGAAGGTTGTTTAGCAACTTTATGAAGAGCAAGGGAAGCCAGCAGGGCTCCTGAAACACCTCTGTAGCAGTGTTTCATTAAATTTTATAACTAAATCAAGGCTTAATGCTTTATTGCATTTGAAATAACTTTGCAGACTCAGGGCAGGGATATTTTCCTCCCAGTTATGTGACCATACATGCACTCCACACAGCCACCTCCAGGCTGCTCAAGTGAAGGCTTCCATCAAAGGTCACTTTGAAACCAAATGTGGAGCCACAAGGACAAGAAAAATGCTCTTCCACTGATGAAGCAACAGTGGCAAAATGAGCCACCAGCACATGCAGAACCAGCAGCAGCAGTAGAGTCTTTTTACTGTATTAATCACATTGATTGGGGGATTTTTATCTCTCTAGGAGGAAGGTAAGTTTTATCATTACAAGTGCAGTCTTTGCTGACAAAATCCTACCAACAAAAACATCTATTCAGCAGCCTTCAGTCACTCCTGGGTGTGCATCTTAAGATGTGGATGCAAATATTCTGTTTGTATTAACTGAAAAAGCCTGGTCTTTCTGCTCCCAGCAGCATTAAACAGCTCCCCACACATCCTCTTATTCATATTAATTTATTCCCAGCTTTAAATATGTTTCCCAGCTGCTAAAGCAAACCTTATTCACACTTATGACAATAGAGATTTAAAATCTGTATCAATCTGATAATATTAGACATTCATCTTGAAAGCACAATTTGAGCCATGACCACAGAAGCAAGTGCCCTTGTTTATCACCACTGTGGTTATTTGTAACACTGTGGTAGCTTGA
The DNA here is from genome assembly GCA_013400575.1 of Peucedramus taeniatus. NCBI lineage: Eukaryota > Metazoa > Chordata > Aves > Passeriformes > Fringillidae > Peucedramus > Peucedramus taeniatus. The sequence goes on from WBNO01032628.1 coordinate 92,465, forward strand.
AAAACACAAGATTCTTTTAAGCAAAGTCTTTTGGCACTCACTAAGATGTATGTAGATGTAGATAGCACATTTTCAACAACTACAGCCATGTATTCTCAATAATGACTGTAACAGTGAAACTGTTTTTCATGTTTTCACTGATGTGATAATCGGTTTGAATATTGCAAATTATGGGACATGAGAATGTGTGGTTGTTAAATGCTGAAAAAGCTCTCCATTCTGTCTCCACAACACAGGGCAAGTCATAATTAAAGCAATTGGTAAAGATGGTATTACATTAGTGGTGCCACACAAATCAAACAAGGCAAACAACTGGTTGAAAGTGTTCTCAATATCCACCACACATTTTGTGCAATTAAAGTGATACTTCTGTAGCAGCCAGTTAAAAAACCCTTAACCACCTCCTGTAGTGGTGCTCAGTAATATAACCAGAGGAAAGAGCTGGATTTGATTTCATGTGAGAATGGTGAGCAAGGGGAATTATATCACATTTCTTTTTTTTTTTTTTTTTTAATAAACAGACATTGGAGGAGAGAGGATCAGAATAAGAGTAGCACAACACCTAATTTAGCACTGAGATTTAGAACAATCTCAATGGCAAGGTGAAGACTTTAAACAAAAGAGCCAACTTCACCCACGCTGTACCTCCAGAGGTGCCATAAAGACACTGAGCTACCTCACAGAAGAAAGAAACCCTGCTGCCTTTATTTTTTAAGAGTCACATCTTGGAGACTTTGAGCTGGGGGGATCTGTGTTTGCATTTTCAGGAGACAAGGCAAGTTTCAGCTGGCACAAAAAAGGAGCATTGCCAGCTCCCACCCATTCACCTGGGATGGTTCATGCCCAGCCCACTCAGGCTCAGGATGAGCCTCCAGGTGACACCCTGCCTCCTGTTTTGGTTTAGAGGTTGCTTTGATACAAGATTTTTTTCCTTCCAATAGTAATTTGCTCCCCTTAATACTGAAGCTGGAGCTCACAAGCTTCCCCAGCAGATGCTGGCTGCAGATCCCAGCTGGTGAGGGGTGGCAAGTGTTCAGCACAGATGGCACTGCCAGGCTGCCTTGCTGCTGTTTTCTTTTTGTTGTTGTTGTTGTTGTTGTTGTTTGGTTGGTTTTTTTTGGTTTGTTTTTTTTTTTTTTTTTTCCCAAAATCGTCAAATGACAAGGTGAGGACTAACCAAAACCCAGCTCTGTTGTAGTGGTGGGTTGGAAGAGTGAATCACTTCAACCTCACTGCAGTGGGGAGCAAGGCTGGGGCACAAGCCACATCCTTGTCCTGCATCCAGAGGAGTCTTTGAGAGCTGCCCCAGGTCAAACAACACAACTTCCTCATGAGGGGAAGAGGTGGGCAGGCACTGACCTCTTCTCTCTGGTGACCAGGACCTGAGGGAATGGCCTGAAGCTGTGCCAGGGGAGGTTTAGGTTGGATATCAGGAAAAGTTTCTTCACCCAGAGGGTGGCTGGGCACTGGAACAGCTCCCCAGGGCAGTGGTCACAGCACCAAGCCTGAGAGAGTTCAGGAAGCATTTGGAAAATGCTCTCAGGGACATGGAGTGACTCTTGGGGGTTGTTCTGTGCAGGGCCAGAGTTGGACTCAATGGTCCTTGTGGGTCACTTCCAGCTCAGGACATTCCATAATTCTGTGATGACACTGTCCACACAACCTGGATTTCCAGTGGCCACAGGGATGGAGCTGACATGGGAACTCCACCTGGCCACCCCACTCCTGCTGCAATCAGCATGGATGAAATGCACAGTAGCCAAGGGGAGGGAAGTGATTTCCTGAGTTAGTAACCTGTGAGGGGCTAAATGTACCAGGAAGAGAAAAAGAGAATGCTTTAAATGTTGAGAAAAGTGATGGTTGAGGGTGCTTCAGGATCTTTTTTTTCACCACCCATTTCCTGGTGAGGAAGGCACAGGCACAGGTCAGGGATGCTAGGTGGACAATTCCTGCACTTCATGACCCACAAGACACTAAAATTACTGCTCCTCACTGAATGACACAAAGTTTCTAAGAAGAGATTGCATCTTTTACTAAAGCAACTGCCCACACAGGAAGAAAATGATCCACCCCTTTGGGTGCACAAGCCCCTTTCCTAGGCATGAAGAGGACTTTGGAATAAGACCTTGAAGCACCACACAGCTGCATTTGGCAAGAGGTCATGGCCTGCCTGAGGTTTCTGCACAAGGGGTTTGCCTGTCTGCCCTTTACCATCATTCCAGCTCTCAAAACCAGTACTCAAGTGCCTGATTTTTAATAACTCACCACTCCCAGAGGCAATCTGACTACATCTTCACAATTACTGCTGAGAAGGAAAAGGGACCTCCGTGGTTTTGGGGATTCAGGAAAAGACAGCTCTGCTGCAGCTTCTCAATTAGCTGCACTAAAAGAAGAAACAGGGTGTGCTAATAATATAACCAAACTTGAAAGCCAGACCTGGGAATTTTCCATGAGGATACCCTGGTTTGATCCTGGGGAGATGGCCACTGGCCCAGGGAGCACATGTGGGGAAAGGACACCAGAGGCATCACCAGTGCTCTGTGCTCTACTCACACAGAGAAATATTATTATGGATTGGTTTCTAAAACATCTAGAAATGCACCATGCATCAGTATTGAGACTCTAAATCCAAACTTGAAATGATATTCTGCTTGTACCAATATTTCAGAAATTGAGAACCTCATGATACTGTGCATAAACTATCACAACAATCTGACTGAAACCACATTGCTGATAGAAGCCCTTTATCCATTTCTTTGAACTTGTAAGGCTGCAGGAATGTTTTCTCAGTGCAAGAGGAGCATGGCTGGGCAGGCAGAGGATGTGGCCTCTGTGATCTTTCCTTGGTCAGTGTTTATCTGTGTGATGGTGGATGTTGATGTGACTGAGGTCAAAGATAACCTCAGCTGGGAGATTTTCATGGAATATATTTGAACATCTGAATATTTTACCTGCCTCTCTGGCATCTATACTGAACTGAATTTGTGCACTGAGTCAGTGCTGTGCTTTTAACCAAACACCCAGCACCAGCAGGGTTTCATAGGTGAGGGTTTAGGCTCATGTATTCAAAGCATGAAAGTGGGCAAGGAGGGAATGCTCAGTCCAACAGAAGTTTCCTTCTAAATCCTGACTAAGGGCAGTTGTCTCACATCTAGTTTGTAGCTCATCTGATGTAATTGGGGATATTCTCATTGCTCCCATAAGCAATCTAACATCTGCTCATCTCCTGTGTGTGCCAAGTCCTGTCCCAGAGAGTGCAGTGCAGGAATCCCTCCTTCCCTGCCTTCAGGGCTTCTCCACAAAGAGAGACAGAGAGTGCTTTTAGTCCAGGTTCTGTGAACACACAGGTATTTTGTGCTGCAGTCCCTGCAGCTCTCAGCATCTGCCATCAGTTCAGGGCAGGGGCAGGAGCAGACACCACAGGGTCACACTGGGGGACACGAAGGACCAAAGGAACTTGACCTGCCTCTTACATCTGCAATGCAAATGCTCCTTGCTCGATGTGTAATGGAAAGTGGAGCCGGTTTCTCTGGCTGTTGCTGTGACCAGCATGAGCAAAATATTAGACAGAGCACAGAGCAAAATGTGAGGAAGGTGATATGGGACACAGATAATCACACCTCACATGTGGTGAAAGCAGCTTTGCCAGTCCACACTGCCTGCAAGGACAGGGCTGCTGAGACATCTAGGAAAACATTATCTACTCCATGGCAATAAGCAGAGTTTTGTTCCACTTTATTTTTAGCTCGGTTCCTCCTCTTCCTCCACACATATGAGCCCTCCAGCTCAAGGCAAAGGTCCAAGAACAACAGCATTTCAAGCTAAGGACTAACCTCACAATCAAAAAACCAGAGCCTAGATATGACAGGCTGTGTTATTTACTAACACAGAGCACACAAACCCAAACCAAACCAAAATAACCTACTTCAATATTTTTCCTTCATAGAGTGAGGAAAGCAAGTCTTCCTTGCACTCAGCTCTGATGTGTTGCCATGAGGAATACCCTGAGAAGTCAGATGAGATTTATTTAGAACACTGAAACCCTTGTGTGTACGTTCTTGCCATAAACTCAAACCTCAAATGGAAATGTGATTTGAATTTAAACACTTAAAGCTGTGGCCTTAACAGTAGGCACTTTTGTATATTCATGCTCCTGCCACTGTCCTCAGTCTCCCCTGGTCTTGAATGAAGTGTTGTTTTCAGACAATTGCCTTCTTGTCTGCAGAAGAGCAGCTTGGCCCTATCCCTTCCATTGTCTTTTATATCCTGCAAGGAAAAGGGGGGAGGAGACAGAAAGAGAGAGACAGATTTCAATCAAAAGCACTACATTGATAAGGGATTAATAAAAGCCTGCCTTGTGATCGGATGAAACCTGACAATCAGCCTGGATGCCTTATCCTTGATAACAAAAGTGAGTACCTGCATCACCTGGAGCAGCAGCAGCTCCCAGCAGAGCCTGCTGCTGCTGGGTTTGTGCTCTGGCAGACCCTGACATGGCCAGCTCATCTTAAGGACATGAATTTGTCATTTGAGTAATGTAAGGATGGTGTTCCACAGCCACAGTGGATGCTGGAGACACAAACAGCTCTCTCCTAAAGGCACACAGCAGAACCAGTGATGAAGAACCAAAGAGGCAAAAGCAGGGAGCCTGCTCAGCATGGTGTTCCAGTGCTGTATTCTAACTGCTCCAGCAGGTTTTTAGGGCTCAATGTTTTAAGAGCCAGACATCCCCTGACTGTGGAGGAGCCAGAGGGGCACCAGACAAAGAAGTGAGAAGCACATATGGGAAGGACAGACAGACACTGCAAAGGGAACACAGTGCAGGCCTGGGTATGTGTGAACTCTTGGCACATGTTGCTGTTCCTTGGGGGTCCCAAACAAGTCCCCAGAGAGAAGGCAGCAGAAACACCAGCAGTGTGTGAGAAAGGTGCTTTGGCTATGAGAGCAATGCTCAGAGATTCCAAAGAAAAGAAACTGTGGTGGATGCTCACACTATCCACTGGGGGATCCACCCAGGCCTCTGGGGTGTGTGATTCACTCAGTGAGCTGACTCCATTGCAACCCCATCCCCACTGCTGCACCCAAAACCAGCCAGTCATCCTTTATCCTACTCTTCCCAGAGACATTCAGGGTTTGACTTACTGCCACCATGTTTCACTTCCTTCCATTCATATTTTTACAGCCATGTGTATATTTGACCTGGACCAGTCCCAGGGAGCCACTGAAGGGAAGGAAGGGACCTGTTTGCCAGCTTTGATTTCCCTTTATGCCCAGGGGAAGGAAAAAAGGGGCACATCCCTGTGTCATTTTTTTGTTGCCACAATGAAACACACAGACCAAGACTTCCGATATCATAGGTAAGCATGGGGTGGTTACACTGAGAAATAAACCAGCTAACAGGAATAGCAACTACCTCATGTTTTTTGTTGGCTCCTCCTCAGCCTCTCACATGGTTCACATGTTTTGCTGGGAGGAATATCCACCCTTGCCAACACTGTCCCTGTCAGGACACTTGCTGGTGACAAGCCTGTCTGTCACCACTTCCCTCAGACAGAGATAGCTCAGTCCCAAAGTATTCTCTGAAGTCAAAATGGGGTCTCTTCCAGGCATTCACCTATGGCTTAAATCTTAAAATCACACAAAAAAAGCTGCACCCACTGCATGTGCACAGAAAGCCTCCCACATCCATGAGGTGTTGCCCATCTTGTGTACCCTCAGTATGCCAGGTTCACCATACACAAAATGCAGAGGCACTCTTGTTTTGGAACCAAGACTTCCAGGAATCTGTCAGATTACCAGGAAATATTGGAGGATGTAGGATTATTGGTAGAAGGGATAACCCAAAGCATCTGAGCTGCCTGAAAGAGGCTTGACACATCAGGAGCTGTACTTCAGGTGCAAACAGCACACAAACCAGATCACACAACTGGGAAATCAGTGCAGGCTCAGAAAGCACTAGCAGAAGCACAAACACCCTAAATCTAAGTCCATGTTGGCCCTGGTAATTCACAGTGTCTAGGGATGTTGAGCACACAGATTGTTTCCTCTCACCTGGCCCAGTTATCCCAGCAAGGTGAGACACTGCACTGATGAAAACTTCCCATTGCTTTCAGCCTTTCCCCATAACCCTTCTAAACATTCCCCTCAGTCACTTCTGTTGCTCAAAGTTTCATAGAATCATAGAATGGTTTGGATTGGAAGGAACCTTGAAGAACATCTCATTTCAACCCCCCTGTGATGGGCAGGAGCTCCTTTCACTAGCCCAGGTTGCTCAGAGCTCCATCCAACCTGGCCTTGAACATTTCCAGAGACAGGGCATCATCAGCTCCTCTGGCAATCTGTTTCCATGATCTCTCCCATCCCCTTCTCTTTGGAGCAGAGAAAGGTCCCATTACCTGCCTGAAGCAGCCCTTGCCACCACTTATTTTTGAGAGCCTTGATACAGCCAGGACCCACCTCAGATGTGCACAGAAATGTCCTTGGACAGGTATGGGTGACACAGTGGTTAACACAGAAGTTTTCACAGCAGTGGCTCATACCCCACCAGTGTGATTCCCAGATTCCCCAGCCCATCACAGAGTGGTGCCCATCTTCTCTTTGGACATCTTCACCTCCTACCTCTGGGAGATGAAATAGAAGAACCAACACTGATTCTTCAATCAGCCTGAATTTGCTAAATATCGAGTTAAATACAGCACAATGGATTTAAAATGAGGATTAAAATGATTTTAAATGGATTTCAAATGCTGTTGAGAGTGGCTGCAGTGCTGCCAAGCATGGGTTTGTCAGAATTCCATTTGCAGCTGTCCCATGGCGTGAGTAATCCGCACTTGCAGCCTCTTGCCCGAGTGTGTCCAACAGACCCCTCATGACCACTGTGCTTTGAACATTTTTTGCTGGATAATTTGACCAGGCCCAGCACTAGAAAGATGATAGTCTATATTTCATCTAGCTCAGGATATCACAAAGGAACGCTGGCGATTTCTTGCATGGAAGCACAGTCACATTTTCCATCCCATATGAGCTGCACGCCGCCCTTAGCGGCAGCTCACCGCTGGAATGAGGAGAAGCAGCCATACCCTGGATCCACAGCCCTCAAACAGCCTGACAGGACTCTTTAAAAATGACACCACAGATGTTTCACCAAGCTCCTGCTCACCATCTGCTCCAAGTGACACCACCAGTTTTCCTCAGGAAAGGTCAGACCCGGCGTCAGCGGGAAGGCGAACGCGGTTCTCGCGTGCTTGGCTCCAGCTGCCCTGGGCCTGGTTATGGGGTGGTCACACAGGGGCCACAACAGCCCGGCCCCTCCTTATGGAAATCAGCCCCTCCTTATGGAAATCAGCCCCTCCTTATGGAAATCAGCCATCTGCCCAAGGCAGAGCAGGCAGCCCGGCCAGCAGAGCAGAGCCAAGGAGCCCTGGGAATCGGTGGGGAATAAAGGCAGGAGCCCTTGTCCAGCAGGAGGGGGCACAGCTTGGTGCCACGCTGTCCGTGTCAGCCTTGGCTCTTCCAAGGTGTGTCATCTGCTGGGCTGGTGCAGATGTAGCTGTCAGGGTGGTCCTTCCCTCTGGGGAACAAAGATGCAGTTTTTGAAGTGTGCGTTAGTCGCAGTCCAAGTCCTGGGAGACAGTGAACACCTCGTGTTATAGAAAATCAGGCACTGCCAAACCAGATGCAGTCACACTTTCAGACCAAATCACAGGATTTACTCTGACACTCCCTTCCCTTCTCACATGAGGTGCTTCAACTGTGTCTGTACAAATAAACCCACTTCATAGCAGGGTAATGTACAGTGTCAGCATATCCTGCCATTAAGGCTACATTCCAACCTCATCCACAACCATTCACTTCACTGGTTCCTAAGCACTGACAAAAAAGTTCCTCTCAGACAGCAATATTTTATATTAGACTTCTATTTAGAACCATAAGGGTTTGGTTTTTTTTAAACTTAAAAGGGGCTGAAGAAACATTTCTTTCTATAGACAGAATTAGTGAGCTCTGAGCATTATGTTCTGTTCACTGCAGGATATGCAATACAGTTAAGTCAAGATATCACAATTTATAATACTTTTATACAGCTCATACATTTAAAACAAGAGGAACAGAAATATAAAAGCAGCCCAGAGTCACTTTTGAGGCATGAACTCCATAAGCCTCAGGGCAAGGGAATTTTGACTAAGAGAGATGCCAGGCTTGGGGCATGCAGGGAGTGTCAGGTGAGCAGTGCCTGCAGGAGCCACCATCACCCAACCCCTGCTGTCCCATGAGCTACAAGGAGCTCAGCACTTTGCCTTCCACTTACAACCTCCAAGAAAGTTTTGGAGAGTCTTTGCAGTTCAGCTGAGAAGGGAACAGGGAATGCCTAGAGGCAGCTCAGGCATCTGGGCTTGTTTATTGATCTGTCACTGTGAACACACCTGGTTCAGAGCTCCTTTCAAAGCCACAGCTCCCAGCACAGCACATTTCCCTCTGCTCTTCAAAAGCACTTTGTTTGACAAGGAATTCCAAAGCAATTTGTACATCTCAAAGGAGACCTACAAGAGGGCTTCAGGAGGAATGACAGTGAGGATGATTGGAAGAAATCTAAGGAATCTCTAAAGGTGCCAGCATAATGATCCCTACTTACTTTAAAAAAAGAAAATTAAAGCTTTCCAAACTTAGGAAGAGAAGACCCTTTGCACATTGCTATGTCTTTAGTGAGGATTTTGGGTGAAGGGCAGCACAGAATCCTGTTTTTGTTATTCTTATAACATTTGCTGCTGTGCAGTGCCCAGGTTGTTTCTCATGGACTGAGACTGCTGTGGAGCTTTTCATGCCAAGAGAAGCAAGATCTCAAGCCCAAGGATTCCTACCCAGGTGTTTCAAGGCATTCTTTACTTCTGTGTTTGAGGGGGTTGGTATGTGTATGTGTAGTTATAGTTATATACCTAGTTTATATATATATATATATAAACTTACCAGTGTCAGGGTTTCTGAGACCCCAATAATCCTTAAGGTATTGCAATTGTGTAGTTTTACAGTCTCATTTTATATTTCAGCATCTGAGGAGCAGAGAGATCAGATCCACATCCACAGGGTATTTTTTGGCATCCAACTCCCTTCAAGGTGAAGTGGAGAATGAAAACTACCAAAGCTAAGAGTAGGAAAGCAGGGAAGATCTGTCTAGATAAACCTCAAGAAACAGAGAAAGCCCAACAGAAAACAATGCCCAATAATGTCATCAATGATGTTTTAGTCTGTGCATTTCCCCAGCTCTGGAATTGGTTGGGGATTTAGTGCCTCACTTTGGGAGATGGACTACACAGCTCCAGTGAAGCAGTAATGGAGCATTAACAGAATTAGGGCTTTGAAAGTGCTTTGTAGGCTGGAGTTAGACATTTTCATTTGGGATGATGGGATCACTTTCCTGCAGTAATTGGTGGAGCAGCTGACATTAACTCCATAAGTGACCTGTTTGTAGCCACCACTGGGAATCAAAATTAGATTAGCAGCCCCCCTACAGGTGTGGCTGCAGTGTGGAGGTTAGGAGCACACAAAATGCTCTGCTGATTCAGAGTGATCCAAACTGCACCAGAAGGATTACAGACTGTTGGGATCAGCTGTACACAGAGAGGATTTGGGAAAGATCCTACAGCCCCAGGGAAGGGAGGTGAAGTGTCAATGCAAGAAACAGTTCTTGCTAAAAGTATGGAAATATTTGTTCCCAATCCATCACGAAATTTACAGTTGTCCCAGGTTGCACACATGTGCTGTGTTCAAAAGCAGTGGATGAAAACAAATTTTTAAAAAGTGGTTTGAATAAATAAAAACCCAGAAACCTCCAATGTAGTGAAGGGGTCACTGTAAAAACACATTTTGGGAGAAGATCAGAAGAACTGGCATCTTTCAAATTATATGTCTTGCAGTACTTGGTTGTTTGAAGTGATGCTCTCTTAAATTCCAATTTTATTATAAAATATAAAGTTTTAGCCTCCACAGTTGCAGAACAAAGCTTGAAAATGTGACCCAAATATAGCCAAAGGACTTCTTAAAAACACAGACAAAATAAAAAGAGCTCTAATCTCTTAAAAACAGTCTCATGATTCCTGAGCTACTCTCAAAATGCTGTGAGGGCTCAGCAAAATTTATAACACTTCATTTGTTTCAATTCTGTTGTCAGGCATAAAATCCAAAGCATGGGGGAAAAAATAATTTAAAACCTGCAAGAATGAAGAAATCAAGAAGCATCTGCTGGAGCTGCATCCTTTAACTTTGTTCATTGCTCCACCATGACTGAGTCAACAAAACAAAACAAAACAAAACAAAACCGCACACACACACAAAAAAAAAAAAAAAAAAAAAAAAAAAAAAAAAAAAAATGAACCCAGGAAAACAATATTCAATTTTTAAAGCAGGGCATGAGCAGGAACAGGTCAGGAAAGGAGAGCTCCTGGAGCAGAGACATTGGGGTCAGCACACAGCAGAACCCAGTGTAAGACCCAGGACAGAGCCTCCTGTAACTGTGGAAGGAATAAAAGATGGGAAGCAAACTGACATGGAATGGAACAGCAGAGGGAAACAGGACTCCAGTTGGGAGAAAATCAACAGAAAATTGAATAGCAGCAAGGTTAAAAAAAAATTAAAAATAAAAAAATAGAAAAAGCATCTCTGACTGAACCAGATGGGGAACTTTCACTTTGCACAGGCTCCTGATCATATAATTAGAAGGATATGTATTGACCATAATGGATTTTCCATGAATGCTAAGTGTTTCTGCAGAAGCTGTGTTGTTTCAAGCACACAGATAACAAACTGTGTTTCTCTGAGTTCAGATTTCTCAGATGATTTCTGGATAATTAAGGACATGCACTGCCAGAGAGAGGAAAAGAATTTCCTTATATTTTCTAGTGTAAGGAAAAACTGAACAAAGCCAGCTGCAGACAGACTTAAACCATGTTAAACTGTGCCAAGCATACCAAGCTCAGAATGCACAGATAAACTGACAAGGTTATTAGAAATAAAGTTCTTACACACACACACACATTGTGGGCCACAGGATGTAGTAAATAGCCATTTAAAAATATTCATGTGACCTTATCCCACCTTACAAAATCAGATTGATACCAAAGGACAGACTGTGACCAGAGCTACCTCTCCTTCCCCAGACCTGACCTATAAATTGCACTACTGCTCCTAATCTACCTTCAAAATGAAAGAAGTGCAGCAAACACCTTAAGTCTGAAAGAAAACATCCTGTTAAAGGTTTTGCTGCTGAAAAACAGCTGAAGCACAGCCAGGATTGCTCACAACAGGTACCACAGCTCACCCCACAGCAGTGGGGCAGAGGGATGTGTGTACTGGAGGAGAACACACAATTTTTTCTCTTTTCTGCTCATTAAGAGTTAACACTGCTGACAACAACAAAAAGGCAAATAGCATTTGGTGTGGTGGCTGTCAACCACTGTGCAGATTTTGTCACAGAAGCAAGTCAATGACAGAATTCTGCCACTGCTTCAGATCAGGAAAGGGGACATTGAGGTCTCATGTTTCAGTATGAGTTTCATTGGAAGAGAGGACAAGCAGGACACACTGGGAAGTGCTGACTCAAATACTATCAGTGTCTTGCAGAGCCCATATTTGCTCAAGTGCAGATTTTGGGGCCCCTTGCAGGTTACAGAGCAGTTGACAGCACTATCAGTGGTCTAGAAATGCTAACCAAGCTGGATCCCTTCCTCTCTCTATTTTTTTTTTTTTTTGAGTTTTTTAACACATGCAAAACTTTCACCCTTGAGCCTTCAGTCAGTGAGCAGTGGAAGAAGAGACAGACTCAGTTTCCAGGTAACAGTGCTATTGAAATCCACCCTGGTGCTGGGGTTGACCCATTTGGGAGCTGGCCAGAAATGACCAGAGGTGAGAAGCTGCTGGGACAAGGGGCTGTCACCCACTGCTGTCACCCTCCTTTGGGTCCAATGGGTCCAAATCCTGCTGCTGGTTCAGCAACAGGCAAGGTCTGGCTTAGGAAGGGTTAGGAGGGGGTTATTCAGCAGAGGCTAAATGCTAAGCTTGGTATTAGTCACATTATTCTGGCTGTGCATTTCTCCTCAGGTTCTGCCTCTGGCTTGAATCTCCCCTGTTCTGTAGAGGGAAAGACATCACCCCCCTCAAAAAAAAAAAAAAAGGGAATAAGTGAAGCCACTGCTCACTGTGCACAGCTTTTGACATTCTGTATCTTAATGCAACTAACTTCAAAGTAAAACATCTTTAAAGATGAAAAAAGGCTCTCATACAGTCTCCAGGCAAAAGCATTGCAAAGTAACATGGATCCAAAATTGTTAAACTCTGTGGTGGCTCCCAGCCCTCGAGGAGCTGATCATCATCTGGGAATGGTTCTCCTCATATTTATGGTGTCAGAAATTACACACTTCCCCAGCATGTTTTCTACAGAATAAGTCATGGCTGTAATTGCCACATATACAAGATGTGACTGTAAATAAGAAAAACCAGAAGCTAAGACACTCCAAAGCCACACTGGTAAGAGGTTCTCCCCCACCTCTCCCCACCACACAGAACAAGATATTGAAGTGTGGGAATAAAGGAGATTTGGGCTGCTTCTAACCACTAAAGAAAAAAAAATCCACTTATTTTCTGGGGAAGCAAGATCAGACACATTGAAATGGTGGCTGCATTATCAGTTGCTGATCAGCAACATCTTCCTCTAACACAAGGTGCACACAAAATTAGGGCAATGTTAAAACCATTTGTTCTAAGTGCTGAACTAATCAACTTCAACCAGAGTGCTCATGTCTGAAAAATAGCTACTGAACCCCCTCAAATTCTGTATCTCAGAAAACAAAAAGTCATCAGGAGCATTAATACTTTCAAAGCTAGCAAATAAGAGTATTATTTATATCCTGATATTAGTGTGCAATATTGGCACTCTCAGATAAAACCGCTGGCATTTATACAGATAAAATCACACTGTTTCATAGTTTTGAGCTCAGGTGTTTCTGCATATGAAAAGTTGACTGGAAACTGTTTTTCTTTCTGTTTTGTATTGGCAACACAACTACTCAAAGGTGATTTTAAGTTGTATTAATAGCATAGGTTGTTGAAGGCTACCTATCTCCAAAGCCCCTAATTAACAATTTGCTGCTGTGTTTAGACTTAGACTTGATGGATTTTTTTGTAATGTAACATGCTTTAAGAAAACCACACAAGAAGTCAGACCCCAGGCTATCACTGTACATAGCTGTGCTGGAGGAAATGAGGAAAAGGCAAAATATAGCAGCTGTGAATCTGCTTCTGTGATCTTACAGTACAAAATTGTTTCACTTGAATTTAAAATAGCAATACATAAAATCACAGAATCACAGTCCAGCTCCTGGCCCTAAACAGGGCAGCCCCAAGGATCACAATGGAAACTGAAGGAGAGAATCATTATGAGGAAGATGAACTGGAATAACCCAGGGAGAAGAAAAAAAAATTCTTTCATCTATAAAGTGGTTTTTAGAATGAGGCTCTGTAGGTCAGACATCCTTGTGCTAAGTGTCATGCAAAGGAATGCATTGATTTTTTTTTGCTTTGCCTTTCATGATTTCTATCTACTATTTACTGAAACAGATGGAGAAGATGGCAAGCTGATCTATGAAGCCTCTCCACCCCATGCCTTCCTCTTCCAGAGGTACAAGCAGAGAAAATAGGAAAAATTTCCCAGGCATCCAAGATGCATTAAGTGGGACATACCTTAATTCAAATCAACAACAGTCTTGGTGAGGGCAGGAAGGTAATGGCAGATTTTGGAGGCTGTGATCCTTCACATGCATGGGCTGATTTGAGATTTTGGTCTTTTCAGTGCATGCAGAAGGAAACACAACTGCTTTCATTACAAAGCCCTCTCTGCCATTGCTTTTTGCACCCAGCCATGACAAGGCTGCAGCAGAAGCTGCATGGACATTAGCTAAGCACATCCCCTCTCTGTGCCTGCTCACTACCTGCTTTACAAGTAACCAAATCTCTTCTCTCTCACTTTTTTTAGGTAGGGAAAACAATCAAATGGAAACAGAGGCCTCCACACACAGCAAGTCACAGAAGAGGGGCAGTCAGCAGATACAAATCTGCTCAGCTGCACTGGAGGGGAGAGGTTTGAAGCCTTTGTGCAGCAGCTGATGCTCTGGCAGGGCAGGGTGGGTGATGGCAGTCCAGAAGAGGAGGTGGCAGTCATTTGTCTTCTGTGAGATTTGGGGTTTGCTTTCATGTGTGATGCCACTTTGGATCATTAACAGTTTTGTCAGAAGGCAAAACAGAAGAGGGAAGAGTAAAAGGAGGGTAGAGATTAACTCAGTTTCCCAAAGGCTCATTGTTTGAGAGGCTGGAAGTCAGCTTCACATCAGTTCCTGCAATTTTCAGAAAGTCTTAAGCAGATTTCAGTGCACAATTCCTGCAACTAATTTTTCCAAAACTTGGGCTAATTTTTCCATATTAGCTAATTTTTCTGATTTAGCTACACGTGTTAATTTTTCCATAATTCAGAGTAGGGATCTAAATTAATTGGTAATGAATTAATCTCATGTAAAATAAAATTTTGTGTTGTGCCTTGAAATTGCAAGAAGTCTAGGAAATTTAGTTTTGTGGATTTAAAGCTGCTGATACTTCTGAATCCATTCAGAAAATCTCTCAGCTGTCCTCACATCTTGAGACAGAAAAAATAAAAAAAAGAAAAAAAAGAAAAAAAAAATTAAAAAAGGCATTTTAGAACAGTCCATCTTCTTCACCAAGATCCAAATCTGCTGGTGTGGAAATAAAAAGAAACCTTTACACTGCTATGGAGCTGATGAGCACTACAGGAATGGGAGAAGAGGAGAGTTTAGGGCTGCACACAATGCAAAGCACCAATTCCCAAAGTGTGCCTGCATCTTCCTCAGGGCTCAAGAGCCATTGGATGAGGTGCACAGACACCTTTTGAGTTGCAAAATCCACAAAAACATTTCAGTTGTGAAAGGATGGGTTTTGGGATTCCCCTGCCTGGGATGCTCCCAAGAGTCCTTTTTCACAGCCAGATGATCGAAGAAAGAGTCGGAGTTCCTTGGCTTTTGCTCTCAAGGTTGTTTATTATTTCTTATCTATAACATGTTCTCCCTGCCCAGCCCAGATGCTCTCAGCAGCTCAGCTCAAGGCACAGTGCCCACCCTCAGGGCTCTGTTGTATTTTTATACTATAAACTACATAGACATTATTTACAGTTAATCCCCAATACCTATCACCTGTGTTAGACAGTCAGTTTCTACTCTAAACCAATCCCAAAATGCCAACATCACCAAGAAGATGGAGGCCATGAAGAAGAAGGAAGGAGGGCAGTGCACGCCCAGATTGCTCCATCTTGACCCCCCTATACCCTTATCATATAAATCTTAATATTCTATTTTTCTATTCAGTGATAAGCTAATCACTCTACTCTACTTTCCCTGGTTTGTAACTCTTCACATAAAGTTGGTAATTTTTTCCATGGCTCAAGATCAAAGGCAAAAAGGTCTTGGGCTCTGTGCCAAACCCTCTGAGCCCCCTGCCCAGGTCTCAGCCCATCCAAGGCAGCAAGAGGAATGTCCTGGGTTCCCAGAGATGGGCAGGAGTGTGCAGACACCAAGGTCGATGCTGTTGATGCTGCTGGCTCCAGCTCTCCAGCTGTGCTGACAATGTACCTGCTCCAAACAAAGCCCAGCTCGCAGATCCTGATGAGAACTCAGCTTCTTCTGAGTGGAATCACCTCTCCAGGTGCCCAGCACAAGGCAGAGGATCTTCTCCAAAAGCCTCTCAGGGAGAATATTCAGGAATGTGTGGAAAACAAATAATTCACCCCTAATGGTGTCCCATTTGTGTGTGTAGGGGCATAAGGGGCAGGGGAGATTCTGCTCTGAGCACTGTGGGGGAAAGAAACAAGGTGGTCCCCAAACATCATTTTGCTGGGAAGATCTGGGGTTGGGGTCTTTCCTATCTCCCAGTCTGAATTAATGCAGTGA
Organism: Peucedramus taeniatus; assembly: GCA_013400575.1. Classification (NCBI taxonomy): domain Eukaryota; kingdom Metazoa; phylum Chordata; class Aves; order Passeriformes; family Fringillidae; genus Peucedramus; species Peucedramus taeniatus. The sequence goes on from WBNO01032628.1 coordinate 108,460, forward strand.
GGGAGGATCAGGAGTGCTAAGGGGGGCTGAAGAAGCAGAAGGGGCTGGCAAGGAGCAGCAAAAGTGGAATTCACCATAGTGGCATTTTTGATAACTGAGCAGGTGCCAGCTTCCAGTGCTTTTTCATTGAAAGGAACAGATTAAATTAAGAATCAAAAGAAGGAGGGCTTTGCTTAGCCAAGCTCTACAGAACAAGTGTTTAATTTGGCTTCCTCAGGTGATTCTGATCAGGTTTCTTTGGTTAACTCGAACTGAAGCACAATGCCAAAGAAAATTTGCATTTGATTTACAGCTGAGAGAGAAGTGAAACCATTCAAGAAGAAAGTCAGTGAAGAAAAAATATAGGGAAGTGCTCCTGCACTTGAGCAAATTCTTGAAGATCACAGAATATTTATTAGCAGAATTCAGTTAGCATTTCACAGATTTCAGGCCCCAAGAGCAAGCATTTGCCATTTTTCAAGGGGGTTTATACTTGTGACTTGGAAAGTCCTCCAATACAGATCTCCAGCTCCAGCTGTTAGAGTTTATTGACTTGAAGTGAGTGTAGGGACAAAGGTTTGAATGAAGTGTGGCTGGTTTCTGTTAAAGGCTGCCATTAGGAGCTATACAGAGTTTATTCCATTCTACCATTACCATTGTTGAATCTTTCCCTAAAGAAAAAGAAGAAAATCTTTCTTCAGTGTGAATATACATTAATCAAGAAGCCTAAATTCTGCTCCCAGTTGATGAATGCCTGCTCTCAGCTGCATTCCTGCACTGTGACCTGCATATAAACCCCACTGGCACAGCACTGGGAAATGACTGTCCCCATTGGGACCCTGCAGCAGTTCAGCACAAAGGTGCTGCACTGCAGGTGACATCCTTCAGCAGCTGCTGGCCAAATGTCCCACACTCTCAATGAGAAAACATGACTCAGACTTGGGGAATCAAGGTTTTAAAGATTTATTCCTGTAATCTTCACTGGTGGAGTGCAGGAGCCACCACATGAAGTTGGTGGGGCTGCCCCAGCTCTTGCTGGTACAGCAATAAGCTGTGATGCACCAATATTACAAAGAAAACAAAGATCAGCTGTTTCAACTTATTCCTGCTGCTTTACATTTACAGTAAGATATTCTTTGCTATGTAGAGGGTAATTCCCCTGAAGGACACCACGTTTAAGTGGCAAATTAATTTGTTGCTTACATTCACTGGCTCTTCCAGCTGGCTTAATTCTCATCAGCCACCATAATTTATTAACAGTGAGGTGAGAAAAGACATGAATCAGCTTAATGTGCTATAAGTAGGGCATTGTCATGGCAACAAGATGCAGACTGTTTTCTACTATTTATGTATGGTTTGTTTTGTGCTCAACCTTGAGACACCGCACGGAACCACTCGAATTAGAAACATCTCTTTTTTTTTTCAACTTTTTCTTTTCTATTCAGTGTATTTTTCATAAATGATTAAAATAAGCATGTGGAAGGCTCCAGAGCATCTCTCCAGGAAAAGAGCTGTATGCTCTTCAGTGAATCTTCCTAGAAACAGAAGCCTTGACTCTGATCTCCCAGCCCTTTTCTCACATTGTCACACAGCTGAGTCTGTGGATTAGCTCCCAGTTCATACCAGTCTGAGACTATGGACAGACCTTCCCTGTTCCATGCTCTACATTTAATTATTACCTGGGGGTAGAGGGAGAATTAGACAATTCTAATTCAAAAATTTCATATTGCTGAAAAAAAAGAGAAAGCCTTTGTATTTTCTTCAATGCAATCCATTGTACTTAGGACATGAAAAAAAAAAAAAATAGGATGTTACATTTTTACAGGCTCATGATGAGGAAATATAAGGTTAAAAATAAACAATAAAGGATTTTTATTGCCTTCTCAGCTAAGACTAAACCCCATGCACTTTTTGCATCAGCAATTAATGCTTTTAAATAAAGCCAGTTCTTCATTCATTCATTTTATTTACTACCCTGCTGCATAAAGGGAACAGTTGGAATGCTAACAGAGCCCTTTGAAAAGCAATTACCAATATTACTCTTTTGTTTTTTTGATTTTTCTCCACTACCTTAGAAATCTGCTATCAAATAGCTTATGAAAATCAAAACATGTCTAAGATGTGTCAGGAAAAGCACAAGGAAAAATTAAATCCCTTTCACAACAAATTTTGCAGGCTTTAAACATTGCTTTGTTCTGAGTAAGGACAACAAAAATCTGAAAAATTCAAAGAATTATTCCCCTTTTCTCCATCCAGTACTCATTAATATTTTCTTTAATATGTCTGGGTTTATATTACCCTAGGTATTTATTTGCATAATATGTAGGGCAAGAGGCAACCAGGCAGTACCATAACACACAAGAAAACAGTGATTTTTTAGAAACTCAAGAAGAAAGAGTAAACAATATAATTCTGAACTCCAAAAATTCTGTCAAGCTATGATTGCAAATATTCAGCTGAGCACTAGGAACTGATGGAGCCCTTGGCTAACAGTAACAACCTCCTGGTGCCACTGGTGGCAGATTTTGCCTCCCACATGTTTATCCAGTGGGAAGCAGTTTGTAACCAGCACCCTGCACAAAAGCTCTGGAGTTACTGGGAATTTCTCCAGGCAGCAGAGCCCTTGTGAAGCTCCCTGTCCCTCCCAAGGGACACCTCCCAGCAGTGATGAGTGAGCTCTCAGACATCCAGCTGCTTGCTCCAGTCCTTCCTGGACACTTTTTCACCCTTCAAGCTGCTCTCCTCCAGGCTGAACTTTCTCATGGACAGATTGCATTTCCTTCTCCTGTCACAGGAGGTGGGCAGAGTTAACTTTGAAAAGGAAGGCTGTTTGGAAAACTGGCTTGTGATGTGCTTTCCTCCCTCATGTGTAAGAGGACAGTGTGAAATGTTTCTCCCCCTTTGGTATTTCTGACTGCTCAGAGCCACAGGGCATGTCCCTCATGTGGGTGAGATCATGGAAGGCTTTTTTGATGCCAGAGAAGTGTGAACAGCATCCCAATAAAATTTTTCCACAGGTCCTGGGCTACTGCAGATGGTGACTCCTTCGTGTCCATGCTGACTACAGGCAAGAGCATGGAATGAGACCTTAATAAAGTAAACCAAACCAAATCCCTGCCCTTATGGAACTGCCTGATGTTTTCTCCACTCAGAAAACCAAGGATCTACAGCCCCAGCCTTCCCAAAGCTAGCTCTTCTCTGTTAAAAATGAATACACATTTTAATAACAAAACTTTCTTTACAGTTTTCAGCCTACACCTGTAGGAATTAATAATTAACAATATATTAGTAATTTGTTATTTGACCCTACATTGATCTTTTCACCTGCCTGTGATTCTTGTTACTGAAAGGTACTGATGCAAGAGTCCAGCAGGGAAAGCAGACTTTGAAAAATGCTTCATTATTTGCCTTAGCTGTGTGTTAGCTAAAACTGAATTTCCACATTAATAAGTATCACTGGTATCACATATCTCTGCCCAGTCCTGAGAAGATGTCAGCAGAAGAAAGAAAAAACTCAGGAAGAAGCTTATGGTTCCCAAGATGGGAGGAGGGAGAAGGAAAAGGAGAAGGAGGTACCCAGGCTCAGTTTGATCCTGTAATTTGTGATCTGGAAAACATAAGTTTGGGCAGCCATTTGCAGGAAAAGATAAGGAACCACATATCCCAAAGCCACAGAAAGCAAATAGGAGGCAGGGGCTGCCTAATGAACACCAGTCCATGCCTCAGGGGAAAGGACTCACCAAGAGGTCTGGAGGCAGAAGTTTTTTGTCCAGCCCAAGGATATTTTGGTTGCAACATCTAAATTCTAAATTCTAAATTCTAAATTCTAGACAGAAAATATTGTTTTGTGGGTAAAAAAACTGTGTTTTTTTCAGGACATTACTTTTGAAATCAGGTGATTAATCCTGCTGTGTGGAGTCAGGGGAGATCCTTCCCCACTTTGGGAAGTTTGGGCTTCAAATTGGAGACTCTGAATACCAAGGGGAGGAGACAGCTCCTCATCAGTTGGAAGGAATGGCTCTGATTTTGCTTCCAGCTAATGGCACTGGATGTAGGGCCAGACAACTGGAAAAGAATTCAAATACAGATGATGAAGAATACAGCTCTCATGGCACTCATGCTGTGCAATTTAAGAGTCAGGAAAAGTGAGCCCCATTTTTCATAACACATCACAAAATTCTGCAAGAGTTGGAGCGTGTAGAGAACAACTGATGGGTATTGAATGACTTAGTGAGTAAGATTTTAAAAGATGTAAAAGGATTTCCACACTGGCAGATGCAAGGAAAACCATGTGGAACCCTACTCAGCCCTCAGGATCACAGAGGTTGCCCTGTTAACCACTGTGCTTTGCCACAAAAACACTCTCTGCTGTGGTGAAGAAATGCTTCTCCTGGTAGTGTGGCATGGCATAGTGAACTATATTTGTGGAGGAAATGTGATTTATCCCCTCAAAACACTGTGTGATGGGGTGAAGAAATGCTTTTCCTGGTGGTGTGACATGGAGTAGTGAACTATGTTTGTGGAGGAAATGTGATTGAACCCCTCGAAGGATCTTGGTGTTTCCATGTTGGAAGCATTGCTGCTCATAAGGTCAGCTCTTGGTCTAAAACCTGTGGTATGAGAAGCACAATCAGTTCATTTCTGTCCAGGGGAGCACATATCTCACACTTGGGTTGGAGTTTCCCAGTATCTTCACACTGAGCTGAATTAACCAATTAAAATAGGGCAACACACGTGGCTGATGGGGAAGATGAATATTCTCATTAAGTTCATAAGAAAATTAAGGTTGATTTAGACAATTTTTAGGCTTTCCTAAAATACATCTAAGACTTTATGTGCCTTACAAGAGCTGAGGTTGCTGCAATGCTGGCTCCACTGTGATTGTCAGTTTGTGCTCATTTCCTTGGGGATTGATAAAGATCTGGAGGAGACCAGGTTCAGCAGAGCTGCTTTCTTAGCTTACCTTGTAATGCTTTCTGAGATAACCATCAGGGAGAGAAGTGCAGAAAAGGCTTTTCTCATCCTATACAATGTCCTGAGCCTTGAAAAACACCTCTGTTCTCCAGAACTCCCAGTGCCAGCCCGGGGCCAAGGGAGGGAGAAGAGCTGGAGCTGGAGGAGAAGGGGTGGTGGCTCTTTGGAGAGTGTCCAGCTGCTGGTGGGACCTGTCCTGCACAGCCCCAAGCCTGACTGAGCAACCACCTGGACCTGTGACCCCCATGGCCTTGCTCAGAGCATCACCAGGAGGCCCCACAGGGCAGAAAACTGCAGGAGAGCCCTGGTTCCCTGCTTTGGAGGGAGAGACACTCCCAAAAAAGCATCTCCCCACTCTTTACTGCGCACAAGCTCCCGGGGAAAGCTTTGAGCCAGGTGCCCAGAAGGAGTGGGGCAGTCACCAGGGTGTGTGCAGGGCTGGCACCTGGCTCCCATCCCATCCCATCCC
>WBNO01032628.1:115018-140976 GCA_013400575.1 Peucedramus taeniatus
CCCATCCCATCCCCATCCCCATCCCCATCCCCATCCCCATCCCATCCCATCCCATCCCATCCCATCCCATCCCATGGATCCCATCCCATCCCATCCCATCCCATCCCTGGCCGCACACGGCCCCAGGCCGGAGCCCGGCAGCTCCAGGATTTGGAAATTTAAGTTTGCCATCTAGCGGCGATCCCCGGGCTTCTGGAGCAGCCGCGCACGCCCCTGCCGGTTTCGGGGCCATCTGTTTGTGATTTCTGACAGAGCTCGGATTTCTGAGCCTGCGGCCACCCCGGTGTGCCTGCAGAAGGGGTGGAAGGAGCCTGCAGTGCTGTCGCTGCTGTCGCTGCTGGCTGTGACAGTGTCACAGCCCCGGGGCAGCTCCCTCGCTCCTCACACCGTGCAGCGGGGATGGTTCCGGGTAGCATCAAATCCTGAGTAGCTTAAAAAAAACACCCACAACCAAACACCTCCAAAAATTTCGCTGGGATGAAAAAACGATGCAATGAAATGCAATCAATACCCTGCATGCTCTTCTCTCGCCTCGGACCGTGGTAATTCTCAGAGAACAATCTCCTTTGTTTCCTTCAGGTGTTTTATTTCCCGTTTGAGGAGCTGCACCGGGAAGGGACAGCCTCACCCTGCTTTGGGTGATGCTCCCGTGTGTCAGAACAGAGCTGCCAGGAGCCAGCACCCCTACAAGAGCAGCCCCTGCCCTCCTTGCCAGAGCCCCTGCGAGCTTCCCCTGAGCACACACATTCCCCATGTGGCACCCATATAGGATGTGCCTGTAGGATCCATATGGAGACCACCCCCAGCATCACCTGTCATTTATTTTCCTAAGAAGAAGCAACATGAGGCAGCAGGAGTATGGGGAGCTGAGAAGAAGAGGTCAAGGATCCTTCACAGAGGAAGAATGGCTGTGGCTGAGGGCAGGACCTGGAGAGGGAGCAGAGGGAAGGTCTGGGAGGTGACAGGGAGCAGGGGCTACTCCAGTGACCTGATTGTAACTAAGGAGCTGCAGGATGCCTGCACAATCTCTCCTCTTCCACATACAACACCTCCATTAACAGAACTCCAGGTGGTATTAGAGATTCTTGCAGCATAATCACATTGTTGAGTCATATTTAATTTATGAACCACTATACACAGAGTATCATTTTCTCATATTGACGCTGAGCTGATTATTTCCCAATTCATATTTATGCATTTGATATCTCCCTGTGCAGTGTAGCACTTCATACTTGTCATAAGTGAACTTCATCTTGTTGATCTGAGACCATCTCTTCAATTTAGCATTTGGCATTCTGATCCTGCCTGCCAGACTGAGCAAATTTTATAAGTGTACTCTATATTTATCCTGAAAATCACTAATAAAAATATTGACTAAAATCTGTTCTGAAGATCTCTGCACATCTGCTTGGAATGCTCTCTTGAAATTTCTTTCCAGTTTGACATTGAGTCATTGGCAATAATGCTTTGAGAGTTTTTTCATCTATTTGTATACACACTGATAATCATGATTTCATATAAACTGCATTTTGCTAGCTTATATGTATGAATTCAGGTTATTAGTGCCAAGAGTCTTATTAAATATATTGTCTACTGTTTCTCCCCATCATCAGTACTTAGAATACAAATATTCAGGTCCTGCTACAAAACTGTGCAGCAATGTTGGAAAGAAGTTATTTTACCCCTTTCTTCAAAGTTATTAATTTCATTAGATGAGAATTAAGTTTTCTTCTTTAATGAAGGAACTTATGAGCCATAAGCTATTCAAATTATGTTGAGAGTCCAGAGGAAAAAAAAATAAAGCTCTGTACCTTCACATTTCACTTTGTGTGCAGTGTCAGCACAACAAAAATATTTGCTGATGATGTAGATGCTACTTAATACAGCACATAGGACTGAAATGATGCAAGTGCCTATTAATCCTAAAATAGGATTCCTGGTAAAAGGAGGAAAAAAGGAAAAGTGCTTAATAACCACAACTGTGTCAGTTTTACTGCTAGCACATAATTAGATCAGAGGGAGATGATTTCAAAATGTCCAGAGCATAACTGCTTCTTGCTATTTAGATGATCTGTTTCTGAATAAAAAGCTGCACTTCACCTTATATTTTTAAGTGTAAGAATCTTTTTGGGGCCTATGTCCCCAGAGTGGTGGCAGGAGGCTGCTTCTTCCCAGGCTCTGCAGAGGGTGAATAAATGAACCAAACCAAGAAAAAAATCACCATGTTTATAAAGGAGTTTGTTTTTTTCCCTGCAAGAAATCTCTCACGTGTAATGTCTCTGTTTCTGGCACAGGCTGGAGGATTTTAGGGATGCCACTGATCTGGAATGTAGCATCCTCATGCCAGCCCTCTCAGACAGGTGCTTGGGAAGATGCCAGGAAAAATGTTGTTCACAGCCCCACAATGGAAACAAAGAAATTACTCAACAACCTCTTGCCATAAAAAACACGTGTTAAGGGAATGCAATCGAGGATCCAATCTGGTAAACAGGAGGGACAGGGCCAGCAAAGCCTGACCTGAGAGGAGGCAGGAGGGATTTGGGCGTTGACTCCCAACAGCCCTGCTGGTTTGGGGGAGGCAGATGGTCACACTGCCTTCCTTCCTCTTCTTCTTGAGCTTCCTGCTGGTTTTCCCTGCCCGAGCTGTCCCACTGAGAGCAGCATAAATGTCATTTTGTAGGTGTCTGCAAGGGAATAGAAGTGGCCCCAACGCAACAGCCCATGGAAGGCGTAAATGCAGACAGAGATGAATCACACCAGCACCGAGTCAGCTCTCACACAGAGCCCGTGTAGGTGTTATTGTGACTGTGTCAGCCTTCAGAAGAGTCACTTGCACAAAAGCCAGGCTGGCAGTGGTTCCTGTTAGCAGCAGTTTGGGTAGCACTGCTCACATCACCTTCTCACATTTCACTCCGTTCCTTGAAGGAGGTTTGGCTGTAAACTCCTCCCGACTCCAGGCTAATTCCAAAGGATAACATGAGCATCGATTAGGCACTGCCATGACTCAGAAAATGGAATATTGCTCTTGGTGGGAAGTCAAGACCGTGTGTTTTCCCCTGCCTTCACCAGCACACGTTGTCCTACCCACTAGGTGTCCCTGCCAGCCAGGGAAACGGAGCGCCAGGGCTGCGTTTGCTTCATTCCACTTGGCGTCAGCTGAAAACATCAAACACAAACAACAACCCAGGAAAACTTGTTTGAAATAATTTCTTCTCCTTTTTTCTTTCTTTCTTTCTTTTTTTTTTTTTTTTTTCTTTTTTTAATCCTCCTTTTTTTGAAGCAGCTTCAAATTCATGCGCAACGCACAGGATGGAAAAGGCAGCTCTCCATTTTGCTCTGCAGAGTAATAGAAAGTTTTTGGCCAGAAGGAGAATGGTTTCCCTTCCTGGATAGCAAGCAGTTGATGGGCTACTTCAGCCCTAGCACCACCAGCTTAATCCCTCCAGCCTCATCTCTGACTTTTCCAGGAGCCAGACAAATTCTACTGCATCCCTCACCTCTATTTGCTCATCTGTAGAATAGACCCTGTGCCATTTTGTCTCTTCCACCATGGAGCTGAGAGGTTAAATGAAGAATGATAATGTTCTTTTGCTTCCCATACAAAAAAAAAATCAATATTTTAAAAAAAAAATCTGATTACTATCAATGTGTGGATATTCAAGTCTCACCAAAAAAAATATTCCTAATTTGTGGGTAAATAGGGCCAGGTGGATGCAGGTGTTTATAACCTCAACATGGATTAGGCGTAACATGCAAGTGCAGTGGCTGCCTCTGTAAAGAAGAGATCATTTTTCCACAGTTAAAATTTGCTCCAGTAATCCCTGGAGAGTTTCCAGAGGTCAGCAGACAATCATGGAAGAAAGTGAAGACGTTAAAGGAAGCACAGATCTGCAGATGTGGCAGCTTCTGCCAGCCCAGGAAGAAGGAGAGGAAGCAGGAGGCAAAATCTTGAAGACATGCAGGGAAATTTTTGTTTTGAAAAAAATTTTGTCTCTTTGTGATACTGAACTTGGGGAGAAGAAAGGGGCAGAAAAAGCCTGCTGGCTATATAAGGTGGAAAAACTCATTCCACATTTTTTGGAGTTCTGTTTCCTGATCTGTCACAGAAGGGCAGCAGCATTTCCACGTCCCCTGGTGATGCTGCTTTAAGAGCAGCCTGAAATCCTTAGAAAGGAGAAGGAAACCTGCAGTTTTTCTGAACCATCACACATTTTGTGAACTGGGTTTTCTGAGCCATCACACAGGATGATTTCTGCCCCAAGAAGCCTTGCTCTGTGTTTGGGAGCCATCCATGGGGAGAGGGGCCGATTGTGCAAACCCTGTACAAACACCCTGTCACAAAGGACCTGCTCTCCAAACAGACACAGCAGAGGAAGAATAGCAGGAGGATTAGAAATCAGCTGAAATTAGAGCCCAGAGCTGCATGGTTTGGTGAGAGACAGAAGCCTGGTGCTCTGATTTCCAGCCCAGCAATCTGCTCTTTCTCAGGCCAGCCACCTTTGCCGCTCTGGTGCTCACAGGGCATTGATGGCACCAAAGAGAATTGAGTGGGCCTTGGTATTTTTAACTACTGGCAGCTTTACATACAGGCACACACCCCTGAACTTGGTTGCCCCCACAGACAGTGTCCCCTCCTGGCCCCAAGACAGCTCGGAGGGTGCTCAGATAGTGACTCAAAGGTGACCTTTGCAGCAGAAATGCCATGGGAGCAAAGGGACAGGAGGAGGGCACAGCTCTTGTGAAATCCTGCTGTTGAAACACCTTCACATCTTGCAACACGAAGCCAAAAAACTCTTTGTCTTATGGATTTAAGACTAACCATAGGAAGAGCTGTGTTTGTCTCATGTTAATCACCTAGGCAACTGGGAAAGCAGAAGTGAGCTTCCCTTTCTAGAGGGCTTTAGAATCTGCCACTTCATTCAAACGCCTTTTTCCAGCACAGCACAAATACAGGTGGCTCTGCTGCAAAATTCGGTTTATAGAAGAAAAATCATACCTCAAAACAATCACTTTGGGTTTGTAGCTTTCCCTTCCCCACAGTGTTGTGTGCCTGCAAGCCCAGGGAGTTATTTAATGACCCAGGATCTACATGAGAAGTACAGCCTTTTTCTCTCATTTTCATTCCCCCTCCCTGGGATCCTGCCACCGGGGCAGCAAGGATTTGTTAGAGACCAAGGAATGGGCTGGGAATTGCCCTCTCCTTTCCCAATCAGCAGGGAATGGATAAAAACCTCTCATGCTTTGAAAGGGGTTGTTAAGGATAGGAGGATTTATCCCAAAAATGAAGCAATGCCATGCAGGTGCAGACCTGAGCTGGTGCCACACTGCTGCAGCACAGCTATCAGTGAGTGAATAATCCAGCCTGCCACAGGGTCTTGCAGGATTCAAGTCCCAACTCATACCTTCCTCATGGGCAGGAAAAAGGCAGGAAGGCTGTTCTCTTAGCAAGGAGCAGCAGAAAGGTTGTATTTTTCCTAGTGGCTCATTCAAATCTGAAGTTTTTTGTGAATAAATGCTAGCGTTAGCATCTGCTGTTTTATGGAAACATGTACAAAAGCATAGGTTGAAAATTCTGTTGAGGTTGATCTTTTGGCAGAAAATGAGGCCTTCAAAGTAAAAAAAAAAAAAAAAAAAAAAAANCAACCCAAAAAACCAACAAAACAAAACCTCACAGACAGCTCCTACAATCCTAAAAGAGAAAAAGGTTAATTTTAATTTGATTGTTCCTCTTCTTGTCCAGATTGCTTTGCTTCTGATAGATTTGATAGTTTTTCACAGACTTCTTTATTTCCTAAATGGAAAAAAACATCCTTTCTGGATGGTGCTGCCCTAGAAGAAAAACATGGTTTTGGTAATGTCTTTATTTACATTGTTTCAAAACCTATTTTCCCTGAAAGGAAATGTTTATGAGGTTTGGCTTTTCTCCCTATATTTCCTAGGTAGTTGCTGGTGCTTTGCTCTGCCTGCCTAAGCCCAACATTAACTCCAAATCTTTAGTATTAGTTTATTCAGCAGAAAAAAAAAACAACAACTGAGTTTTCTAGCTCATCTACAGCTCCACAGAGAGGGTGTGAAGCCCTGATATTTAATTTGGGCAACATTTAGAAAACTTTCTAACGAATTTGCAAAGTTATAAATAATTATACAAAAGGTGCAAGGACTTGCAGAGACAAGCCAAGTTTATGAGGCCCAGAAACTGAGGGAATTAGAAATTTTTCCATCTGCTTGGATGAGTTTTGGTTCAAACACTAGAAATTCAGATTCATCTGAACATACTGGATGAATGGAAAAGTTACAGAGCTGTGGACAACACGATACATTTCAATCCACTGAGGCTGATGAAGAAGGTAGAGAGAAGAAAAAGCACAGGGTCAGATTCTCTACCAACCTTTTCAGCAAAAGCACAAAACAAGCAAGACCAGGAAGGAACTCAGCAACCTTGTGAACCCCTTTAGAAGGGATAAATTCATGGTGAGGATGAAGGAGAAGCTGTGCCTGTGCTCACAACACCTGAAGCAGAAGAGAGCAGGGAGTACAACCTGCAGAGCACAGAGTACATGGACAACATGGAAACTCTCCTACATCCAACATGCAGCCTGCAAGGTTTGAGTTTATTTTGTTTTTTTTTTTCCCAAGGCCATGCAGCTGTAAAGGGGAAAGAACTGAAGGCCTGGAAAATTCAGGAGGTGAAAGGAGCACTTTCAATATTTCTTAAGTTTAGAATTAATAGGAGGTAGAGACACACTGCTTCACCACTAAGATGCAATTAAAAACTAAACATTAAAGGCTAATTCTTGGTTATTTTCAACAACTGGAATTAGTAAGTGAAAGTTCTGATCACAATGCATCTGCCTCTAAATTTTAAGAAGAATCATGGCACTCATAGGATAAAGCCATGGGACTGTCAGCACATGATGGCTCTAGGAAGAAATGAAATCCAATCACTTGTGTGTGGAATAATTTTTGAACATTTTAAACCAGGTAAAGAAAAATGCTCTTTATTCATTAAAAAGGATAAACTCTCAAGAGCCTGATACAACCCTCAGGACCACCAATATAAAAGGAAGTTGTGTGTGCAGAGCAACTATCATCTTCAAACAGACTTGTTGAACCTGGACCCAGAAATTATGAATAATTGGGCAGCCTTATGTGCAAAGAAAGACTGGCATTAGCAGACAGAAAGTGTTAAAGTGGTGAAATAAAGGAAAGGGACATTGGAATAAAAGGGAGGAATTTGGCAAGGACAGATTCTGTGGCATTGGGATCTGGCTGCAACAAGGAAGAGGGAGGAGGGGTTGCCTCCTGTATAGGAAGAAAAGAAGTTAAATCTGCAGGTTACAAATGGATGTAATATGAGATAGAAGCCATATGTTGTCATTTCCACTCCCCTGCAAAAGACATCCTCCCTAAAGTCTTGATCAAGGAATGGGCTGTAAATCACAGAAGAGGCAGGATGCAAAGTTCAGTCATTTCCATTAACTGACACCAGACTAACACTGTAATTGGTAAAAAAGTGGTTTGGGGCAGTCTATTAACTTCTACTTTGCTGCTCATCATTCCCACAAGTTCACAACAGAGCAAAAGGCAGTCAGATACCCAGCTGTCTATTAATAATTGATTTCATGTAATACATGAAGTGTGAGTAATGTGCTTCCTTGTTTCTCTGTTTAATATAATCCATGAATCATGGTGACCAGTAAAGAGGCTGATTGACCACTCAATGCTAACTTTTTTTGCTAATTCCAGCTATTGACTTGCATTAAGAAAGTTAAATGTCTGCTAAATACTTTGTGGTTATAACAGGAATGCTGTGGAAGAGGGGGACAATTAGTCAGTTCCCTAGATAGTGTTTTTTTTGTGGATAAGGTCCTGTAACTCTGCCTTGTGCTGCTTCCAGTAGTCCCAAGTCTGCCCAACATTAGACACTAAAATAATTGCTATCAAACATAGACCTCTCTCTTTTTGGCCCAGTGTCTTGCCTCTCCCAGACCTAAGAAAAGGTTTATCTTGAAGAAGTTGTTTTTATTCTCACCATATTGCTACAGGTATCAGTATCATGGTATCTATTTACCCCACAGTCATAAAAGATTTCCTATTCTCAGTACCTTTTCAAGGTGAGGAACTGCTACTCTTCCTCTTTTAGTCACAGGGAAACAAGGAGCTGGGATTGTGTCAAGAACCTGGCTTTGCTAATTGTGCTATTTCAGGCACTTCTGCTTGTGAACATATGTGTGTTTTTCACCAATGCCAAGATTTTCACTCACTGAGTGTCACTTCCTTTGTTAGCTCCAAATGTGCAGAGGCTGAAAGGGCATCTTTACTAGTGAAAAATCTCTCAAGAACTCTTATAAATCATTCAAGCTTCTGGTTGAAAATGTTTCCTTTCACACACTTCTTAGTGCCAAATACAGGCCCATCTGGAATCATTATTAATTCTGTTGAACCGTTTAATTCCAAATGGTTCTCCATTTTTTTTTAAGAAAGACTTGATTCAATATTTTATAACCATAATTGGAATAGCACATTAAGACTCAACAGCTCATTTTTTTATTCCAGGAAATGGCAAGCAACACATCTTGTACTCAGTCACATTAATAGAGCAATGCTAAAAAATCTTGTAACATGCAGCTTCCCACTAGTTTAATTCCTCTTGCCATACAAACAGATTAGGATGATCTTTGTGGGCTTAAGAAAGCTTCTTAAACAGTTTGGAGCACTTCTCTGTGTATGCTTCATTGAGAACATCAGCCAGAGAACTGGAAGAATAGGTGCTCTGCCACTGAAATAGATGAACAAAGTGCAAAGCATGCTCCTCCAGATACAAACTCACATCAGGATGGTTGCTTCTGGTTTGTCATCAGGAGTGAAAAATTAAATTCAGTTTGCAAGCAAAGTCTCATTCACATTTCAAAGAGAAAAGCACCAAAAAAAAAAAAAAATTATATAAAAATTAAAAAAAAAAAAAACAAAAAAAAAAAAAAAAAAAAAAAAAAAAAAAAAAAAAGTTGTGGTTTTGTGCAAACGTGCTCACTTAACTTGTTTACACCTTAAACATTGCCTCGAGGATTTGAATGCACATTTTCAAGGGAAGGGAACTGTGAAATCTTGGTGTCATTTATGTCAGCAGCACAATTCCTGATGACCAACATCCAGGACAGCTGGGAAGTTCTCTGCATAGTTCTCCAGATGCAATTGATGTGGGAGACACTCAGGCTGCACGTTTGGCTCTTGACACTTGCCCAGAAGATCCCCAGACCTCTGTGGGGTTGCACAGGCTGCTCAGTGCAGGCAGGCAGGCTGCAAAGACAGAGCCAGGGACTGTGTGGAAGGACTGAAGGGCTCAGCTTGCATCCCCCACCAGCTGGGGATGAAAGATCCGGAAGGTTTCCATCCCTAGGAGCTGGTGATTAATGTTGCTGCAGAGAACTGTAGGTATGGAACCAGTCGGGGCTTAGAGCAATGCAATTATAAATTCATAGCCAGACTGTCATGATACAAATTAGTCTCAGCACTCATTTTCTTTGGCAAAACTCCCATTCTTTGGATGCCTTGCTGGTGAAATTTACTGTGACATGAAAGATATCCAAAATACAGATAAAAGGAGTAGTTTTCCAAGTGCAAAATCCACTAGAAGTGTTTGCTATAAACTCCCCATAAAAGAAGCTGGAAGGCAGCTTTCATGTCTGGTCCATACTCCTGCTCAAAATAGGGTCAGCTTTGAAGTGAGATGGGGATACTCAGGGCCTTATCCAGATAGGTTTTGAGTATACCCAAGAATGGAGAGCTTACAATCTCTCTGAGCACTAGATCTTCTTTACCATGAAGTTTTTCTCCTTCTGTCTAACTGGGACCCACCTTGCTGCAGCTGGGATTCAGTGCCCTGCCTTTCATAGTGCACCCCAAGAGGAGTCTGGCTCCATCTTGTCTAGAATCATTTATTAGGCAGTTACAGACAGAAATTAGATACTCCCTGAGCCATCTCCTCTCCAGATGAACAACCAGTTTTCTCAACCTGTCCTTGTACTCCAAATGCTCCAGCAACCTGAGCATCTTGCTGGTTTTTGCTGAACCTGAGCCAGTACAGAATCATACAATGGTTTGAGTTGGAAGGGACCTTAAATTTCACATCACTCCAATCCCCCACCATGGGCAGGGATATCTTCCATTAGACCAGGTTGCTCAAAGCATCATCCAGCCTGGCCTTGGACACTTCCAGGGATGGGGCAGCCACAATGGCTCTGGGCAGCCTGTGCCAGTGCCTCACCACCAAACTTGTTGTGTACCAGAACCCCTGGGTGTTGCCTTGAAAGCTGCTTTCTATCAAGCCCAGCCTGTGCTGTTGCAGGATTATTCCTTACTGGGTGCAGGACTTTGTTGCTCTCAACTCATTTTTTCAGCCAGTTGTCATCCCTCTTCAATGCCCTGGCCTTCAGTGCATTGACTCTTCCACCAGTTTTGGGGCACCAGTGAACTTGGAGAGGCTCCATCCCACTCCATTGTCCAGCTTTAATGAAGACATTGGATAACATCAGACCCTGCAGTGACCCTGAGGAGCATCACCAGTAACCAGTCACTAACTCTGATTTGCTCATGGAATACCTGGAGCCCTGTGGTCCAGTCAATTCTCCACTCATCTTACCCTCCTGTTCAGTTGGAATCCAAAATGCAGGGAACTCTCAGAACTTTGGGCCTGTAAGCCAAAGCTTAGAATTAAACACAGGATCTGATCTGAGACCTTGGAAAAGGCTCCCGAACTTAGGTGCTAAAAGCAAGAATGTGGATTTATAGTTTAAAGCAGAGACATGTTAAGCTAAGTAGAGAAAAGTTTAGAGTTTTAGAGTACACTACTGTAGGTTTGTGTGTCATAACATGATTGGCTAAGAAAGCTCACACTGTAGCATGAGTCCATAAGACAAAATATTTAAGGATTGGGTCAAAACCATAAACATCCTTGTTGCCAATGTTTCATTGGTTAAAAAATCCTTAAAAGGTCTTATAACTGGAGGTCTTGTGATCTTCTGAGCCATGCAGTGAAGATGTGAGCCCAACTCACCCTTCCTGCCTGTGTAGAAGATGAGAAAAATAAAACACATCCTCTAAAGCAACTCAGTCTTGTCTCCAACTCATTCAAAATTCCTCCACAAATCCTGACACTCAGTCCTCTTGTCTCCAGCTCAGCACCCAGGATATTAGAGGAAGCTGTCAAAAGCCTGGTTGAAGTTCAGGTGAACAACACCCACTGCTCCCCAGTGCCTGCTGAGATGGCAGTGGCCCTCTGGCACTGCCCCTTTCATCACTGCCCACTCTGCTGTCCCCAGGTTTTGTCACAGAGACCACGTGAAAGGATTCTAATGTCCCTGGTCTCCTGGCACAGCTGCTACAGCCATGAGGACTTGATTGAATACCAATGCCAAGAGACAGCAGCAAAGCAAATTTTGTTTGGAAATACTGCTGCAAAATCATCATATCCATGGAGAAGGTTTTGGTGTATTAGTAATCAACTTCCCTGGAATATTCCTGTAACTGTTATGGTTCCTTAGGCGTAAGGAAACAATTTTCTGGATTTGGATCACTGTGTTAGTTAGTCTGACAAGCCCAAAATAAAGTAAATCTTCACACATAAATCATTAGCATATTTGCCTAAGAAACAGTGTGCAGAATTCATGCAAAATCAACAGCTTATTCATGTAAATACATATTCATAATTATTCTATGTGAAATATTGCTTTCTGAGTTTTTTCAGTGAATGCTAACTACATTCCTAACAAATATACAAAAATAACAGTTCCCCTGTTACTATGGAGAGGGAGAGGAGAAGGTACCGTGCTGGAGGACTAATTGTAAAATCTTTGCAGTAAGAACAAGACAGTGTGGTTCCCTCAGATACAGTAATAATAATTCAGCAGCCCAAGGTTTTACATTCAAGGTTTTGGAGGGAGTTGCTGATGAGTCAGTGTAGAGATACACCGAAGGGGTGTTTCAGGGGAGGGACATTTTCCATCATTCCGAGATCCAAGAAGGGAAGGTGTCACTCTCAGCCGAAGCGAAACAAACCCAGGAGCAGGTTCGGCATTAGCAGCCGCGCCGCATCCGAAATCCATTCGAGCTCCCCTTCCAGAGCCCATCCCTCCGACCTCTCCTGCAGCCCAGCCGGCAAAGCCAAGCGAGGATGCGCATCCTTGCGGGAATCGGGACGCGCTTGTGTGCCCGCAGGCAGCTGCAGGCAGAGCACTGCATCCCTCATCTCCGCAATGGCATCCGCGGGGAGCGCTCCGCTCCGCCCCTGGGACGCGCCGGGAAGAGCCGGCATTCCACCTTCCAGGGCCACGGCTGTGGAGGAGCCGGGCTGCGAGTCACACTGATCACAGAGCCAATAAGGCTCTAAGGAATAAGGAAGGCACGCTGCGAGATGGGCAGTGCGGGCAGGGACAGGGACAGGGACAGGGAGCGCAGCGCTGCGAGTGTCACCGCAGAGAGGGACAGAGGCGCTCAGCGCTGCAGCAAAGGGAGGGCACTGAACAGGGCAGCTGCAGACACAGAGTTACACCTTTTTGCCAAAGATTGCTAAGCACTCTGTGCCCATTCCCGACGTTCAGGTTCCCAGAGCCAGTTTGTGGTAGTTTTCCATATGGCAGAAGGGCTTTTTCATCCCTAACGCTCATTATTATGCAGTGGGGTTTTTTTGTTTCTGTGCACCAGGCCTGGGATCTTACAAGGAAGTGATTATACTTGCTTAAATAGAGATTCTGGTGACAAGATAATTTACAGTGCTCTGTTGCATAATCATTGAGCCAAGGTCAGGGGAACCATTGATGTAGCACAGTCAGGGCAGCTGTAAATAAACCTCACATCACGAAAGGGGCTACTGTCAGTGAGAACAGACAGACAAGAAAGGGCAGAAAAGAAAGAACCTCCAGCTCTCTCACCATGGTAAATTCTTACTCCCCTCCCTTATCTCCACAGATTCCATGGTTGGCTAATTAAAGAAGGAGGTGTAACTATCAATCTAATCTCACTTGTTCTCAAATTTACCATAATTTCTACACTTGAGAGTCTGGTGAAATGAAACAGCACTACTAGAATTTCCCATTCATCAGCAGGAAGCAGAGCAACTCTGGGAATTGGGCTAAAAATAATTAAGAAGCAGGGTCAGGTGCTGTGCACACGCTGTACATGGGCATGCAAGCACACAAGCATTTACTGGAGGTAGAAGCAGTAGCACAGGGGGAGATGAGCACCACCAGTAATTTTATCTTAACATATGAATGCTTGCAGATGTACCCACAGCATACTTATTAGAGCTGCAAAAACGCCCAAGAAAACTGCCATCAAATCAAGCTACAAACAAAATCAGCTTTTTAAGCAGATAAAACCACCAGCAGAACTTCAGGGGACACTTAGGAGCTGCTGGGGTGGCCACAGCACTCAGGGTGCTCAGCTCATGGCCCTTACCCAGCACACTGTGGGCACAGAGAGGTGCACCCCCTTTGAGCAGGAAGGCTGACATTTTCTGGGAGCATCCACGTTATTTCACATGCTTTGATTTGTTTTGCACTTGTGCAGTACCACTAGAGCTTTTCAGAAGGTGCTGGGAGTGGCTTTTGCCCCTTCTCCACACAGGCAGGCTGGGAGGGAGGTGCTGCCAGGGGTCTCACTCTGCTCACACAGTGAGGGTGCAGCTGGTCCAGGAGCTCCCTCAAAAGATTGCTCAGACACACAGATACCCTGGATCATCAGAGTTGTTCAAAATCCACTTTGATTTCAAAGGGACAGCTGAGAAGGGAGATGTACCTGAGAGGCAGGACTGGGATGGAGGATTTAACTAAATAAGTAGCTCTGACCTGAGGAATCAGCTATCCAGCAGAATGATTTTTGAGGAAGATTCCCCAGCTTTACTCTAGTCAGCCTAAACATACAGTTACTTGCCATGTTACAGGAAAAGCTTTTATCTAGTTTGCAGCCCCTCCAAGAAGGGTATAAGGAGATGGTGATGGGCCAAATCCTCAAGCCAGTGTAAACCAATGCTATTTGTCTGTCTCTGCTGGAACCCTCACTCTTTATTTCAGTTAAGAGCTAACACACAGCAACTTAATATGCATTTATGTTGATATTTGCACTTTGCAGGGTTTGGTAGATTACGTGGCTGGCACATGTCAGGCTGAATGTCACTTCCAAAAGCTAGGGGATGTCACTTCCAAAAGTTAGGGGATGTCACTTCCAAAAGCTAGGGGACCTACAGGAAACTGCCTTTAAGAGTGACCAGCTGACAACAGGTAGCATCTCTCCCACCTCAAGGAACTCCCTGTGATTAATCTTTCATGTAGACAATACACATATCAAAACCCTGAATTTTTAAGGACAGAATGCATTAATGAACAGAGGAAAATGTGAACAAATTTATACCTTCAAGCACTGCAAGACACAGGGAAAGGATACAGGGACAGAGTGGCTGGGTCCCTTCAGAGACCACAGCAGTGGCCCCTGTCTGCAGCTCTGTCTCCTGGCAGCATTCCTGCCTCCAGCCCTGGAGCCCAGATTCTGTGCCAATCACCCCAGAGCATTATTGAGATGCATGGCATCTTGGTAAAATTCAAATCAAAGCTTCTTTCCTGCACATTGGAGTGGGATAGGTAGCAAAGGTTGATGCAAAAAGTGAGCAAGCAGCAATGATGGGGGTTTGTATGACACAAGCTTAATAATAAGCTGGAATAAAAAATGTGTGCATTGTTGCCTTTCATACTTTATCTGATCTTGCACTGCCAAACAACTTAAACTAAGAGTATCTGTCAGATTTCAAGATCATTTTGCAAAGACTTTTCATTCTCCTTCACCAGATCACTCTCAGTAAGACCTGATGGAGAGGGAGTTGGAATATATCATATTAGAATGAATACAAATGGTAATGATCATGCTCCTCCACAACACTTCCACTTTAAGGAATCAGTTAATTAACCCTGAATTGAACAGGCAGGAATAGAGCAGTTCAACTGATAAGAGCTTCCTGACCCCTACTTCTCAAGGGCAAGACTCAGGAACCCTTATTTATGCTAAACATTTGCTTACCCTGTGAGGAACCTCCAGAAATCAATAGGAATTGCACTACATGAGTAAGACTGGCAGAATCTGATACCAATTATAAACTCAGATTGGCCCTCAGCTGGGTATTTCTGTCTGCTCTTTTCTTTTTTATTTTTTCTTTCCATATTCCTCCTCCCCCATGTCTGCACCCAAGAAAATACAGAACGTTCCCTCTTATAAAAGGCACTTGAATGGCTGCTTCTCCTCTTTCTCTTTAATCCAAAAAGTATGACTATTTCTTGTTAAAGGAAGGTAATGTTTGACAAAACTTGGCAGATTTAAGTGTATTTCTAAACCTGGAAGGAGCTCAGCCTTTTTGACAAAATGGAAGCCACAATTTGTGACTTTTAAATGTGAAGTGGTTTATTTCTTCTTGAAGGAAAAAGTGTAGCTGAAACCACTAGAGAAAGCATTAAGGGAAGCAATCTGGACTTTAAAATAAAAAAGAGATATAAGAGCTACACTTTTTTCTTTAACCAAAGCATGTGAGGAGAGAGGTGGATAGAAACAAGGAGATGTATTTTCTATTTGCAGTTCCTTTCCCCAAATTTTCCCAGAAGCAGGACAGGCTGTAGCTGGGTAGAGGAACTGAAAGCCTGAAGACACTGGTAAAGAGAAAAATACCCATGTGATGTAAAAGCGAGGTGGGAGAGAAAAATCCTTCAGCCTTTTATTTTGAGCTCAAAGTTAAATTACATCTTGCTGTGCAGGGAAACCACATCTCCTGAGAGCTGCAGCCTGGGTTTCTGTGTCTCCTCTCTGGTCTGGCCTCCTACATTGGACTCCTTCTCACAAAATGTCACTGCCACGCACCACCTACAGCAATCTCCATGGCTCAGCCAAGCCAGAACAGAATGTTTTGCTGTTGGAAAAGTCATTGGGAATGGGGAGATTGGAGGATGGCAGGGGAGAAATTCAGCCTTCAACCCTCTAACTCAACAGGCTGAAGGACAGTAAGCTCAGGCTGGGCAATCCTAAACACAAGACTTTTTTTTACATGGCCTGATGAAAGAGTTGTTAGTGCCTTAGAGCTGCTCATGTGGCAGAAACTGCCACATTTTTGATCAAAAACATAGTTTTAATGGGAAATTTAGAAGAGGATCTATTCTTACTAAAAAGGAATAGCAAAAAAACCCCAGTGGGATCTCAGGAATGAAATCATGCAGAAATCATCCTTCCAATACTGATGTGCAGGCACAATAGATGCCAGTGTTTTCTGCAACTGAGTGAGTGTTGCTCATGCTGCCTTTTTCCAAGCCCAGTGACAGATTGTGCTGGAATTAGATGGGAGGCATTGCTACCTTGAAGCTGTTTGTCTGTGACTTTCCAGCACTGACTAGCTTTAAGTCCCTATTTTCCCTCAGTTTAGTAGGTACTTTTCTGCATGAATTAGATGCTTCCATATTTTTTGAGCTTGTTTTTCACATCAGGCAGTGTCTGATTGCCTGAAATTATTGGATACCTAGCAAGCTGGGGGAAAAAAAAAAGCAAAAAGCGAAAAGCTGTGTCTGGCTCTGGTATGGTTTTCTGCTCATGTCCTAAAGCCATGTCAGGTTGAAATGAGGTGCACAGCATCTCTCCCATCCTCCTTCATTGGCAGCGTCCCGGTTTCTGTGGAAAAGAAAACCTGGAGCGTGCACTGACAGGGAATTGCAGCATGGTCAAATAAATTTCTGATACAGAAGAGTGGGGCAGCAAGTCTGCAGGCTCCTCCCTGGCTGCAGACAGAGCCAGCAAGCCAGGAGTTCCTTATTTGTTCTGTAGACACAGACAAGGAGATTTACTGCCTAGTGTAGCATTGCCTCTGGGGCTGGAATTGGATTTCTCCCCAAACTGTTACTTCCTTCCAAGCTCCTCTTCTGTGCAGAAAATTTTAGAAGGAAATGCCACTGGATTACACAGCTGCTGTCTGCCTGGGCTTTAAATGTGCCAATTTGCATCAGTCTGTAGGCAGTGCTGAGAACAGGCTGGAAGTGACTGCAGCCTTCCTATGTTACTAGTGGCATCTTACTTGCAAATCTGAAACAATCAAAGGGAAAAGGTGAAGTAGGACTAGAGACAGCCAGCTCTGAGATACAACAAAAACCCCTAAAGTCTTCTTTTCTTCTGAGAAAAGCGTGTGTGAAACACAGCACTCTTGAGGGATGCCCTACAAGACATCAGGATGAAGCCTCAGTAACTGATGGAAGCAAAATGAAGTACAAAATGTCCCCATGAAGTAAAAATGTCCCCATTTCTGTAAATGATCATGCTGGGGATGAAAATCCTTGAGAACAAACCTGTCACTAAACACATTGAAAAAATTTTAAAGAGAAATTTTAGCAGCATCAGTGCGCTGTGAGAAAGCTGATTCCTACTTGTTTTGCAGAAACAAATAAATAGGATAAGAGCTCAACTGCAGAAATGCTGGCCAGAAGTGAAGTGCTAAAGCTTTGCAATTACCTTTTCTGTTAACAGATAAGCAGGCACACTGTCATGGGAAGCATCACCATGTAGCATCACTGCAAAGCCTTCTAATGTTACCTTTAGAGTGTGCAAGCAGTTTCCATCTCTTGGAGAGACCTGCTCTCTTGCTGTGCAGTGTTTGGGTTATGCAAGGACTTTGTACCTTGGCAGGCTCAGGAGAAGAGGAGGCAATGTGAACAGCCTGGAATCTGGCTGTCTGCCTTGCTTCTCACTACAGTAATTCTGCTGTTAAGAGTTGTCACTTGGGAACCAGACAGAGATGTTGGGCTAGGACTCCTACATGAAGGAACTGCCTCAGATGTTGGCTGTACATCCTCAGTTTAGGACTGGGATGTATGTGTGAGTTAAGTGACTCAAATTTAGAACACCCTCAGACTTCTTCTATGCTCAAAGGAAGGCATAAGCATCTGCTGGTGATGCACACAGATGTTAGAAGAAAATTTCAGCTTACTGTCACCTGCCCCTCCTTGTAGGAGAGACTTTTAAAGGGTAGAGTAGAGGAAAAACCCCTGCATGTGCTCAGTGCTTCCTCAAAGGAGGGTAAATAAACCCTTTAGGCCTTGTTGAACCAAGTTAGTAAAGCATAAAAATATTTAGTAATCACCATTCTAGGGTGCCAACCTTTGCTGAACAGTAACTAATGTTATTTCAAGACATTTCTAAATATTTATATCAACAATGTCATGACTGCAATATCAGCTACTTGAGTGTCTCTCTCCTCAATGGTACGTGCTCCATTTCAGCTGGCACATTTGAGGAGATGTGTTCAGTATCTTGGGTGAAGAAGCACTTAAAAGGCATTAACTGGTAAATTAACATCCCTGTTTTCAAAGGGATGTGTGAGAGGAAGAAAAAGGCAAACTCTCGAGTTAGCACTTAAAAACATAAGTGAAATCATACAGAATTTTTTAAAGAAACTAACTTGGACAGCTGCTGTTATGATTATCTTATGAGATTCATTAAAGCCCTGTTTGACATTCAAATAAGTTCTTGTTTCTGGTGGTAAGGAAGAAGGAGAGTATGTACTTTAAAGAAATTACAGGATTTAGAAATGAAGATGAAAGATTCAGAACTACCTTGTAGTTACTTTCTGCTCCCTCTGCCCTCTTATAAACTGGAAATATTATGACAAGAGGCACAGTGACCTCTGATGTACCTCACAGGAAGAAATGAGAAAGTTAATAGGGGAAGCACCAAATTAGACACCTGAAAGAACAGGATTCAAAGATGAATAAGAATATTATATCACTTGTCAGCATGGCATTACAGAGTCCAACTTCATCTTTTTTTCAGGTTTCATTAAGGAAATGACTAGATAGGGCTGTTTCTTTCCCAGCCCTGCACAGCCTATTGAAGAGGCAGGATGCATTCACTCACTAGTTGCATGCCAACAATGCACAAGGCCTAAAAATTATTCCATGATGCTCCTATGGATTTGCACTGCACCTCTCTCCCCCTGTCCTAACTGGGCACAAGAGCTCCTTGCAGCTCATTCTGGGTAGGACTGAGCCTCCTGAGAGCTGCTGCACAGGCACTGCCACAGCCAAGGCACAGCTGCTCCTCATGCTCCCTTTATTAAACACACAAGCAAAGGGGATTTGTGTCACCTGAGCCACCCCTCTCTGGCTCTGTCCCACCCACTCATCCCATGGCAGCTCAGAAGATCAGCTACAAGTTTCCACTGCAGTTTAGAGCAGCTAAAAAAATGTGGGTGCATTCTGCTCCTCATTTATTATCCAGCAGCACTCAGGCTTCAGGTGTGGATCTTCCTGAAGCCAGATCAGAACTTAATGCTTGCTTGCATTAAAGATGTCATTAGCCACCCAGGCTTACTCCTCTTGGACTCCCATTTGCTCCTGAATATCTTTCTTTCCATATGTGGTCTGTAGGAGGTAATGATCAAATACTATGATGATGCTCTAAAAATACACAAAATCTAATCTAGTTTAGATTAGACTAAAATAAACATGGGCAAGGATATGCTGGGAGATGATCCTTTTACTTGGAGCTTTCACCTTAGTGTGGTAAGAACTAGATTTTTTTCTTTCCTGATATATTATAAATCTTGTGTTTTTCCCTAGGCAAAAAGATATCTTGAGAACAGCATAAGTGGGTGAAAAATATAAGAACTGGCAGATTGAAGTGTCATGGATGATGTTCTGCTTTTTATCAGCTTATTAGGTGAATTTTATATTTGATTTTGTGCTGGTTGTAAGCCTGGGAAAAACACATTTTATAAATTTTAAAAAAATCTGAAAAAACCCCAGCATATTGCAATATACCTTCATCTGTTATATGCATGCAAACTTCTTATAAAAGGGTTCTCACATTCTGAGTGGCTCCTAAGAAGTTGATTTTGACCTTTAATTTTAGCTATATAGAAGTTTTGAAGTGACACACATTAAAGATTGAGATGTTCAGATATTGTGGTAGCTGGACTGACTGGCTCAATATCAGAAACCAGTAGGATTTTCCTCTTTATTTCCAGCTTGTACAGGTTTGTATTGCTTGGCACCTTGCATTAGAATTTAGCTGAAAATAAAGCTCAGTCAAAAACCACTCTTATCAGAGTGAATTCCAAGTGGTGTGGAAGATGATTTGGTATTCAAGTACCTCCATTCCCACAAGCACTCCTTTCTAGGAATAAGAGGCTGAGTTTTAAGTTAATTAAACATGAGACAAGATTCTAATTGGGTGGATTTTCTTTCAGAAGGCTTGATCTGCCCTTCACAATTTCTGGCACATGCCCCTAAACAAGCAAAATGTCCCATCCCTGTGCCATGCTGCACCTGTGGGACTGAGCAAGCAAAACCTTTCAGCTACAAAGGGATGTTCAGCCTAGGCCACTGAATTCCAGTCCTACCTGTATGATCCCACTTTGATTTACTTTTTTTTAAGGGCTGCTTCCTTAGATATCTGCTCTACCTGTCTGAAATGACTCACTGGAAACATTCTTAGCATATGCCTTAGGAAAAAAAATGAAAAGAAGAAGCAGAAGAGTGGAAGGAAAATAAAGTGAGGAAAGGCAAAATAATTTTTCTGTGTTAGTTTATCTCTCAGAGCCTTATTTCATCTTGCATTTTGTCACTGTAAACCTCTCAAGTATTTCATTACTCATTTTTTTCAGTTTTTGTTATTTTTATAGGGACTGTGCAGATTGATCTGGAGGATTTCTATTTTGGATGCCATTAAGTAAGTATTATCTGTTCATTCTGACAGCTGATCTCTGACAAGAAATCTGCTGTTATCATTCCTCTGTCTTTTTTCCTGAGTTCAGATGGAAACGTTTCACTTCAAATATTCTCACTGCAAATATAAGAATTTTTCTTTACACCTGACATTATCTCATGTATACTGGCTCTCTGAAAAAAAAAAAAAAAAAAAGTCCCAGGGTCTTTTTTAACATCTTTCATTCAGCCTACACTTCAATAAAGATGAAATGTTTATCTTTTCAACTTTTAAGCCTGGGAGACATCCATGCAACAGGAGAGTGCAGTTACAAAGGTGCTGCAGCAAAGATGCTAAATGCCCACAGACATGTCATGTCATGAAGATTGATTTCATTTGGTTAAGGCATTTGATGGTTCCTTTTTATGTGGGGATGTTCCTAAAAGAATGTCCTGAATTTTGGGAACACCCTCATGTGCTGTGTGATCTGAATTAATCTCCTATATCACAACCTCTTATTTGCCTTTCCATGCTTTCTATTTCTTCTGCTGAAAGTTTCACAGGAAGAAAGAATCATAGTAAGCCTTGTTTCATTATTTCTTATCAAGGCCACTGTCTCTCTTGGAATCAAAATACCATGGTGGAAATTTTCAACTCCTTTTCTTTTAGATTCAAGAAACACAAGGGCATCCACGTGTATTTCTCCAAAGATAAAACCCCTTTCCCCATTGAAGCAAATTTATTAATCTTCTGCAATGACACCAGGAAATGACACACTGCTCCTCACCTCCTCCTGGCTTCTCCCCTGCTTTCAGCTGCAATTTGCAATTACAGGGGCTCCAGAGCAGCCACAATTCCATGCAGAGCCCCCCACCTCCCCATCTCCAGCCCTGTGCAACAAGCCCACCCCATCAGGTCCCTGTTCACTGAGGGGTCACGTCCCTCCCAGGACATTTTGATACCTCAAGCTTCATCTTTGTCTGTCAGGGAAGACTTCAAAGCACTGCTGGGGTCAGGGTTCAGATCCTTCTCTGGAAAAACAAAAGAAGATTCTAACTGTAGCTTATGAGGAATGATGCAAAGCAACTGATTGTATTTTGTCAAGGAGAATGAACTAAGCCCAGGCTACCCAATAAACAAATTGCTTCAAACAATTTGCAAGTCATATTAACTCCACATTCTTTTAGGGGGTATCCTGAAGGACTTTAGAGAGAGACATTTACAGAGGAGTTGTACCTAGCAGGAGACAAAGCACTGACTGAAATACTGAAAGACTGCCAATGAAATCTAAGCAGTTCCATAGTGGAGGGAATTTTCTTCCTTTTCTTGAAATGCAGAAATTTCAAAGTGCTAAAGTGCAAGCAAAGACAATGGCAGTAGAATAGCCTAAATCATTCCTTCAGGAATTCCAGACACAATCTATCATGCAAGTAGGTACCCATACTAAACAGCAGAAAAGAAGAATGTTGCAGAAAAAGAAGGGAAATGCATAAAACGAAATGCTATCCATATACACTTGTCCGTTGTTGAGTTATAATTTATTCACAGTAATACCAGAAAGAAATATTAATCTATAACCAGTCTTGAAAATGGTTATATTTTCAAGAGAGGAAATATAGGAGAGCTGACCAAGTTTCCAGCTGACAACCAGACCACCCAATTGTCCCTTGTGCTTGGATGAGATTGAGCAAAGGGAGTATAAAATATCCTGAAGGATGCTAAGATGTTTCAGAGGGTGTTTACCACTTAGTAGAAAGGAAAGCAGCACAGGCAAAAAGGTTGGTGACACAAGCTGGACCTGAGACAGCTGAGAAGAAAGGTTGGTTTGGGTAAATTTCTCAACGATCCTTTTGATGTCATATACTTAAAAAAACAAGGAAAGACAACCTGAATTCCTTGGACAAAATCCCTTGCCTTAATGCCAATTTGCTCTAATGACATTAAATCTTGTTTTGAAGCTGATGAGGTTATACAGGGTAAGGGCAGAAACTGGATCCCTATCCAGGGAGATGCTTACAGCTCTCCAGAGGATGATAAATAATAACACAAATGCAGTTCTTACT
The DNA here is from genome assembly GCA_013400575.1 of Peucedramus taeniatus. Taxonomy (NCBI): domain Eukaryota; kingdom Metazoa; phylum Chordata; class Aves; order Passeriformes; family Fringillidae; genus Peucedramus; species Peucedramus taeniatus. Next base: position 137,794 of record WBNO01032628.1, read on the forward strand.
CTCTAAACCTGACATCAGTAATGGCAAGCTATTCCCCTTCCCACACTCTATTACAGCTCGTTGTTTTTGCTGTTGCTGATAACACCAAGCTGCTCTTGGTGCAGCAGCCTGGAGATGCTCCCTGGGCTCAGCCCCGTGGTGCTGAGGGCTTCACACACACCCAACAAATGGAACTTGCAGCCTCCCCCTGCCCAGGAGCTCCACTTCAACAGGACAAAGCAATCAAATGGCAGGAGGAGAACAGAGCAAGACGGGAAGGGAATCAGCCAGAGGTCACCTCTCACTGTCAGGAGGACAAGCAAAGCCAGGCTGTGCTGGCTGCAGGTCTCTGGAGCCCTGGCTGATCTGCCCTGGTTCCTTGGTGCCACTTTCTCAGAGAGCTGACTCTGACCAGGCTGGCTCTTCCAAATCAGAACTCGCACAAATCCCCAGATTTCTTGCCCCTTACTTGCATTTTGTGATGCAGATATTTACCTGTCTCTAACAGATAAATTACCTTACCTAAACAAGCTGATAGATAATTTTTCCACACTGATACTTGGTTAACCACTACTGAGCAATCTGGGTCCATGGTGCCATTAACCAGGAGAGCTTCGGCTCTTTCTCTGATCCAGGCATCCTCTGCTCTCTCCTGTTGTTGGCTGGTCATTGACACAGGCAAACAACTGCTGCTCCCAGCTCCAGTTGGGCAGCAAATGCTGAAGCAAGAGATCCAAAAGCACGTTTAATACAAGGAACAACAGCCTGAACATCAGCCTCTGTTGGAAGGGAAGGGAAGGGTCAGCAAAGCACTTTCCAGGACTGATTAAAAGCTCTGCTCAGCTGCAGGAGGGTGGGAAATGGCAGCCAGGCTGACAGCTGGCACATCCTCACTGCAGAAGGATGGGGAGGTGGGAGTTTCTAGCAAGGGCAGGAACACAAATCCTTCTTGATACCAGGAGTTGTAAAATCTGTAGCAGTGAATTAGGAGAGAACAGGTTTTTGTGCTTTTTTTAACCCCTTGAGAGAAGTTCAGCTGTTTCTTGCTCATAAAATACACAGAAATAAACTTGAACACCCTGGAAAAAGTTAAATATATTTCAGAAAATTGAAGTGCTACAATATTTGTAATCCACCCCTCCTCTCCCCCCACCCCTCCAAAAAAAAACCCAGAAAAATAATGAAATTTTAAGAGGAGTCAATTATATTTCTTTGGGGATTTTTTTGGCATACTCCACTCACGTTTTCCAACTTCTCAACTGCAGATGCCAGAACTTAGCTGTTTTTTTTCTAGAAAGTGGTATTTGAACATTACTAAATTACAGTTGAAGTGGGAACCAACACAATCCTAAACATGAACACCAAGAGACACAAATGCCAATGCTGGTGAAGCAAAAAACCACTAAGCCATTTCATCTGACTAAACAGCATAAGAAACAAAAGCCTTTGAATTGCTAACAAGTTAAATCACAAATTGTAGGGTTTGCTGTTGAGTATGATATCCCACAAGAAACTTTATCACAAACTATTAGGGCTGGCATTAATTTGTGCTTGGCTTCCACTGCATAAAGCCCAAGTGCACCCCTGAGAGGGGAAATCCTTGTGCCTGTGGAAAATAACTGTGAACTTTGCCCTATGGCAAGTTTGTAAGAGGCTGACACAGGAAAAAAGAAGTGAGTGGAAAGGATCTGACTGGAAACACAATAGCAGACTTAAAAGGCTCTGATAAATGAAAAGTCATTCCGAGATTAGGGTCTCATTCAAAAAAATAACAAAGACATTTTCTGGTATGTGGCTGAAAATAGATTCCATATGAAAATGCTTAGTAGAGCTTATCAATACTCTTCATTCTCAGCAGTCTCTGAATAAATGCAGCAAATTTTGAAACTAAAGTGGCATTTTCAAAACATTCTGTAATTTAAACTCAGAATCTACACAACTAATGTCTTCATTTTTTCAAACCAATAATGCAGTTTTAAAGATTTTGATCTTACAATTCCTTCACACTTTTTTCCCCTTCCATCTGCCTGATCCTGTCCTCACTTCTTGTAAAAACACTACCAGCCAGGAAAAAGAAAACAACTTTCCTTGCCTGAAAACTGAACCAGCTTAGAGTCGGCTGATTCAAATGTTCGAGAAGCTTTGTGGAAAATTTAGAGAAAGCACTGAGAAATGTTTATCATTAGGAAACTTTTAGTATTTTCGTACCATCTCTAGCATCCAATGAATCTTTAAATCTCCGCTTGCAGGGTATATGCAATATTCTGAACTCTGTAAAGGACTGTTATGGATGGAATTTGTTTCTCTTTTCCACTAAAAAAAACAAAAAAAAAACCAACAAAAAAACAACAAAACAAAACAAAGAAAAAAAAAACAAAACCAAAAAACACACACACAAAAAAAAAAAACACCAACCCCTAAACAAAACAAAACAAAAAAAAAACCCAAAAAAAACCCACCCAAAAAAAACAAAAAAAAAAAAAAACAAAAACAAAAACAACAAAAAACAAACAAACAAACAAACAAAAAAACAAAAAACCAAAACAAAACAAAAAAAACCAAACACTCCACTGATGGAATCTTTAAAAGACAAAGCAAATTAAAGTTTTCTCGGGTTGTCTAACACTTGCTCATGGTGCAGCATGTAATAATTCATTTAACAGCAAGAGCACACCCTGGGGGGGAGGTAAAAAGCCACTATTCTGTTGCTACACTAGATATCAGAGCAGTAGAGAGTCAGGCACAGGCTCAGCGCTCCCCCGTTTCTCACGGAGCCCCCGAACGGGGAGAAGAGCGGCTCGGCAATGGCCCTCGGGCGATGCCCCAGCCAAGAAAACAACACCCAGGCCCCCCGAAACCATCCCGCTCTAAAAAACCGCTCCGGCCCAAGCGGGCCAGCCATGTCTCGCTTTGTGACTGCCGGGCTTTCCAAAATAAAGGCGGGCCGGGCAGCGGGAGCAGCGGCCGAGCGGGAATGGTGCGGGAATGGTGCGGGAATGGTGAGGGAATGGTGTGGGGAATAATGCAGGAATGGTGCGGGAGCTGCGTGCGGCCGAGCGGGAATGATGCGGAAATGAAGCGGGAATGGTGCGGGAATGATGAGGGAATGAAGCGGGAATGATGCGGGAATGGAGCGGGAATGATGAGGGAATGGAGCGGGAATGAGGCGGGAATGGTGCGGGAATGGAGCGGGAACGGGGCGGG
>WBNO01032628.1:141123-152876 GCA_013400575.1 Peucedramus taeniatus
GATGCGGGAGCCGCGGGCCAGCGCCACCTGGTGCCCAGCGCCGCGGGAATGTCCCCGCCGAGCGACACCGACAGCCGCGCCGAGCGTTGGGCGTCTCCTCCTCCTTGGAGATGTCCCCTCTCCACCAAGCAGCGTTCCAAGCCCTTTAGTTGGCGCCCGAAGCGTTGGGGTTTGGTTGAACGCACCCCCGCTGGCCTTCAGCCGGAATTTGCTCTTCTGTAAAAGCGCAGTGTAGGAATCTGGGAATCCAAGCCACCAAAAAGTCAACTCTGCAACCATGAGTCAAGTGAATAATCATGAGACATCTGTGGGACTACTTCCAGGAGTGGGAAAAGCAGCATATGTCTCCAAAAGTGCTTAGAGCAGTGCAATTCTGCCAATTCTATCGTGCATCTCCTATCTGCTGGTTGAGGATGCAGTGCTTCCATCTGAATCGGAATTCTAACCTAAAAAGAAAACCAAATTTTTAAACTCTGTCAGATAAAAAGCTTGGGGAGGTGTGAGACATGTGAAACCCCAAAACTAGATACCACCATGAGTAATAAAGCAGTATCTTTTAAAATTTTTGTGAATATCAGCAAGAGACTGCAGGCAGGGGTGCCTGGAGATGACAAAACCGAGTAAACTCTGAATTTGCTCTTGGATGCAGCAGCTCAGTACATCAACCTTCCAGGAGAGACCACCACCCCCAAACCCTGCAGGCTGCCACTTCACCTTCTGCCCTTGCTGAACAAGCCTGTGCAGGAGGCTGGAAAACAGTTCTGAATCACTTAGGGGAGGAAGGGGAAGAAGAGGGGATACTGACAAATCCTATTTATTTTCATAGATCAAATGTGGCAACAGTGGATAATTACAATTGTATTAATTTACATAAATGGTAACTACAATGTATCTCCTTCACCAGAAAAATCGCCTAAATGCAGAAACAGCCTCAAAATCACCATGTACTGTATTACTCCTCTTTGTGCTTTTACTAATGACTATAAACCAAAAACACAAATCTAATTTATGGCTTGTTTCTTCTAATACCAAAATGATCCCAGGTTTTCTGCTAGAGTAGAACAAAGCAACCTGAAGTAGCAAAGGTTCCCTCTTTGTTGTCTGAAATCTGGCAGCTCATAGGGTTGTATGATACTACAGGAAACTTATTTTACAGTTCTTCTGTTGTGGCTTTCACCCTTCTGTGATTTTTTTTTTTTTTTTTGCTTGCTGTTCAGGCCAGTTTCTAGCAGGAAGTCAGCACAGCATCTCTAATGCATTGTCAAACAAGACTTTTGCAAGCTGATGCTCACAAGTGGCTCTGTTCAGAGGTTTGTTCTTGTGGGGAAGCAGGCAGGTCCTCCTGGTTGCTTCTGAAAGCATCTCCTCACTGCACTTTCCATCTGCACTGGCTTCTGTTTTAACCACTGAGGTCAAGTCTGTGTGGTTTTCCCACTCTGCCTGTTGCATTAGTGGCACTCTGAAAATGAGACTTTCACTGGATGGGAAGTGTTTGGTGAATTTTTAAATACCATTATTGATTTCACATTAATTTTCTTTATGAACCAGGGAAAGCTCTTATGCGAGGGTGTAACAGCCAAGAAATATTTGACAAGTTGTTTAAAATCTACTGCCTGGAAGAAGCCTGATAGATCAATTAATTTATTTCCCTGATATTTCAGTATATCCTTTAAACATATTTTCACTGATTGTTATTATCCACCCTGAAGTAGACAGCACAAAAGCAATCATATATTACCTGCAGCAGAGGTGGCTACCTCCTGGATCTCTGCCACAAGAAATATGGATATTTTTCTCAAAGCTGTTTTTTCCTTGCCTTCTATTAAACATGATTAGAACAACGATTTTGCCTCTGCACCATTCCACACCAACTCTATGGCTTCTGTTTTAGGGCATCAAACCTGTAAAAAGGGCAGATTCTTTTATATATGTGAACTTCTCTACCTGTTACACCAGTTTATTTCACAATCCACCAGTGTTCTTTTGGATACAGATTATTGATTGCTCTTTAGTGAATAACTTTTTAGTCATTCTTTGGCCTCAGAAAATTACCTTTGAATGTTTTATGCAAGAGTATTCATTATGAACAATTAATGTACTGAAAATGTCAGCACCTCAAGAAGGCATTATATAAAAGATGAGTAAATTTATGGTTATGCATCATTCAAACTTCCTGCACTTTTCATTCTTTTAAAATTTATGTCTTACATTGTAGTTGAATAGCTTGTAACAATTTGATGACCTGAACAGAATAATGTCAAAAATGTCTTTCTGTGTATTTTAGAAAAATTTTAGAAATTAAGAGTTTTCTTGTCTCTACCACTATTTTTAGGGATGACATGTCACAGCTTTATAGTAATTCAAAGTATTTGCTTTGCAACATCTCTTCATATGCTTTTTAATCAGATGCAAAAAAAAAAAAAATGGTTCAGAGGAAGCTCCAGTCTACATAGAGACATTCATAGAAAGTGAGGAAAGTCTTTTGTATCAACTGGAGGGTAGAAGGACTACTTTTACCCATTTATACTGATATTTATTAAGTTTTATAATGTAGAACACTCTGAATTTAAACCTCTTAAACTTTTCCCTTTGACTTGTGGAAGGACCTCAGATTGTTTCACTTAATTTAGTAATAAGTTTGTTTCACTTAATTTAGTAATAAGCTTTAAGCCTTGAAAATGATGCATGTTTCACATCACTGTCCAAATGCTCTAAAAAAGTATTTTAAACATACTGCCAGCTAATTACCCAAATCCAGGAGCAGCAGATTTTAATCTAATTTCCAGTACCACTTGAAGTAACAGTCTCAGTGCAGCTGGTTTGCAGTGCTGGGAGAGGAGAGGTCACTTCAGGTGATCAGCTGCAGTCATGGGCAGCTCACACCCCTCTCCTGAGTCACAGCACCACGCCCAGGAAACGTGAGCAGAGTTCTGTGGTTGGTTCCTCCTCAGCAAGAACAAAGCTCCCCCCCAAAACCAAAAGAACCTCCAGCTCTGAGCTTTGCAAGTATCAGCTTCCTGCTCTGATTTAGTCACTCTTCTAGGTGTGCCACCTTTGTACCTTTGTGAGGGGACAGGTAACAAAAGCTTTGGGTTTGTGAAAGGAAGGTTTGTTTTTTGAGCTTTATTCATCTTTTAGCTGACAGAGGTAATTGCTAAGTTTAATACTGAGTTAATACTGAAGTACTTTGGATTTTAGACAAAAGTCATCAGTTGCAGAAAGATTAGGAATAAATACAATGCCAGTTGACTCTCAATCATACACTACAATAAGGGAAATATTGTTGGAATAGGATCTGTATTTCAATTCAATTATACTTGGCAGCTCAATTAGAATTGCTCACTGTAATACAGATATTTCCTCTGTCAGTGTACTGTAGTAATGGATATTCTTCCTTTTTTATCTCACATATGAGTGATGAACAGGATGTTTCTAATTAAAACCAACGCCAAACATTCCATTCCCCAATCTTCACCTTTTTATGTTCCTTCACTGACTGCTCTTCCACACCTCCAAAAATTGACTCATAGATTGGAGTGCCACCTTCTTTTTCCACACCTCATAGGCTGAGTCTGGAAACCCTGCACACACACACAGCCCAACAGAGTGTGGTGCAACAGAACCAGTGACCTGTCAAGATGCTCACTCAGGCTGTGGAAACTCTGGGATTGTGAGAGCTGGACCTCCCCTTTCCACCCAAACGTGTTCAGAGCTATGCAAAATTCCAGCACTGAGCAGCCACAGCCCAGTACTGCCCAACACTGACCACTGCACCTAATGTCATGTTGGAACAGAGCATAGAGAAAATTAGATTTGATGCTTTTCCTTCTTCTCAGTTGGTTTCTGCCTCACTAAACAAACAAACAAACAAACAAACAAAGTAAAATGCCTGACTGCATTTTTTTCCATGCACAACTATTAATTATTCCATACCCAAAGTGGCTCACAGAAGAAATGCCATCTACACAGATGTAAATGTGAAAAAAAACAGCTTGCATCAAAATATGCCTGGTTTTGCCAAGCAGCTTACAGGACAAAGTCATCCATTTAATCACACACAGTAATAAGATGACCAGTTTGATAAAACACAAAGACAAGGATCAGCTGTTAAGAAACAAAGATTACAAAACAAACAATAAAGGCTGAACATTTATAAACTTCTACAGTAACAGCTTCTCCACTGATGTTGTACATGAACTTAGGATGACAGTCAGTAACCTATTTCCATAAAACAGCAGAGACATCACTTCCCTTTATCCAATTCCTAAAAGGAAAATTCTCTAGAATATTACACTAGCCTTACTCAAGTTTTCCTTCTCATCTTAGCTGAGACTGGAAAATATATGATAATCTTGATTTCCCATTTTTCTTTTCAGATTTGCTGTGTAAAAACCATAAAGACTTCAGCAACAAGAAGATTTAAGACTCAGGAACTCAGTGACTCAGTAAATCTGAGTTTGTAGTACTGGACACAGCCAAGTGGAGGAAAACCAGATTTTATTTAACATATTTAAATCAGTTGTTCTGAAAACTGTCCTGACAGTGAATGTGCATTTACATATACTATATAAATTTTGTTAAGGCCTAGATCACACTCATGCTCATCACCAAGAGCTGGTGGAGAGGATTTTACAGGGTCATTGATCTCATTTCTTCTGAATGGATTATCCTCTGTGTCTGCTTATCAGCATAAAATAAGATAATGATAAGAACCTGACACATTAGGGATTCACCATGGAAACAAGGTCATTGGGGAATCAAAAAGATCACAACCAAGCTTTTGATGTGATAAAGATGGGATAGGAAAACCTTCTAGATCTGGAATAACCTAGGATGACAAACAAGTAGACTCAAATGGGGATACCTGCAGCATGCTACCCTTAAGATCTATTGTATTTTATCAGTTATTCCTCGGAAAACACCTCCTGTTCATTAGCTGGCCCTGCTGAGGTGCAGGAATGTGCACATGGAAAATGGAGGATAAATAGAAGCAAACATATCACCACCATGTGGATAACTGGACAAACCATGAAGCACTGGAGAAAGTCCCATAGGTACCACAGGTACCCATACCCCTAGGTATTGGCCTGTAAGACATTTCCTGCCAACTTATCTGTCATGTGCCCTCAGCAGCAGAAGTCCAAATCTCCTTGAAGGCAACAACCAACATCACCACCACGTGGCAAGAGAGAGAAATTAACTGCTTAAAGTCATCATGCAGCTTGAAGTCCCTGCTCACTGCGTGCTCCCAAGTTGGTCACCATCTCTGAAGTACATGCTGCCACCTGCCTGGATGCACAGCTCAACCACACAGCAGAAAGAGGGGCTTCAGCAGCAGCCCAGGCAGCTCCTACAGCAGCACAGCCATGGCTGAGAGCATTCCAATAGAACAGATCTAATTAGGAATGACTTTCACCCACAGGCCCAGGGAAATGCTCAAGGCATGCTTCCAGGAGCACAGTGAGCCAAGCTGTCTGCAAGCTTTCCTCATGGCAGGGCCATCCTTTCCCACCACTTTTCTGCACTTACCATTGCCCATGTCTGAAAAAGAGCTGTGTCTTCAGCTGGGTTAGTTTGCAGTCATTTTACCTCCTTGATCTGCCTGTGCTGCTGAAAAAATGCTGGTTGACAGAACAGGGTACAGGGCAGGGGCAGCAAAAATCTAACTGTGAAGAGCAGGATTGCTTCTTAAAGGCAACAGCAATTTGGCCCCAAGTGCAAAACACTCTTCAGGGCATCCAAAAGGGCTTTGTGATGAAATATCTCTTGGTCATATGAATGATTAGACCTTATCCCCACTTAATCACACAGGCCACAACCAAGAGGTCCACCTGAGACAGCAAGATGGAGAAAAAAGGACCTAATTTCCTCCCTTCTACCTGCTCCAACTAGAGGAGCAAGCTGGCAAGATGTATGTACACAATATGCTACATTTTCTTCCTGTGTGGGTCCAATCTTTCTCTACTGAGAGAACTCATGGTAGAAAAGGATATAGCTCTGGAGCAGGACATTTAAAATAGCATCTGTCTACCAGGCAGCAAAGTCAAACACTAATCTCTCTCTTTTTACCACAAAGAACTTGTTCCCACCAGTTAACAAAAACAGTTGCTGTTGGGGTTAAAACTGTCAGCACCAATAAAACCCACACCCACCTGCTCTCCAGATTTGAAGGCAGTTGTATTCATGTGCTGCTGGTGAGACCACTTTTGTCTTCCTGCCTTCAGGACTGGAAGCAGCATCACTTCTCACAGCTGACCCCTTTCTGTATGGAAAATCAAATCTCATTTAAGCACCCCACCTTTGGATGCTCTACAATGCTGCCAAATGTTTGACACATTGAAAATGAAGACTGGGATTCCTCATGCTCATTTCATATTTAGGTGTTCATGACAAAGGTGAAGCAAAGTGTCCCTAACTGCTCCTGCCCCTCTAGGCTTGTGACAGACCAGCTTCAGGGAACTCAAGTACTTTGTAAAAATGAGGCACTCAGAATCCCACTGAGACATTTTTAGGGAAGAACCACCCCCTAAAAAAGCAAAAAATTTTATAAAGAAGCCATTCTTTTCCTTTGCTAGGTCTAAATCTGGAGCTGGGCCCTCATATAACTCCAGCCTCCTGGTATTAAATGATTGATTTTTCCAGTTGGGAGTATTGGATGTACTTCTTGTAAACATTTCTCATTTGGGATCTGACTCAATTCATTATGTTGAAAGATCTCTTCAGGCTGCATCCTTTCCAAGGCAATATAAGTAACACCCACACCAGCCTTATTTGGGGGGCAGAAAACCCCAGCTCTAAAGACAGAACTCATCATATGGACACACTGCTGATGCAACGTGCAGAACAAAAGAAGGCTCCAAGGAATAAAAACTGAGTGAAGCCCATATTTAATCTTTGTACATGCATGTCTGAAAATTAACAGCAAGAAGCAAACTTGGAGTGAATGAGAACCACCAAGTCAAAACAATATCTCATCACCCATAAAATTAGGTGATTTATCCCCAATCTATCTCAATTAATTTTAAAAATGAGGCCTTGTTTCAGTTCAGGCTACCTGAAACATCTAAATTCAATACAATCCAGAGGACCAAGTTTGGGGATTTTACTGCCAGGAAAAATGGGCTGAAAATATAGTATGGATACTTGAAACAGCTCCATACTCCCACTCCCTCCCCTGAACATACTCCCAAAAAAAAAAAAAAATCCAGAAGGCAGTGAAGTAGATATTTATCTAGCTATGAAATTTCTACCAAGACAGCTAATAATGCTTTAAAACTCAGACACAATCCCTCCAGGACTTTTTTTATAAGTTAATTTTATTTAAAAAAAAATAATGAGAACTGAAGTACCACTCATGCTTCCAGAGCTTTTGTTAGGGCAGAATTAGAATTAACATGTTAGATAAACATGTTGCAACAGTCATGTGAGCTTATAAGAAACAACACACATTCCCCACCCTGAGGTCTTTATTTTTAGTGCAGAAACCAGGTTGGTATAGCAACAGAAAACATCCCAGCCACAGACATTCACCCAGAAGGCAACCCAGGAAGGTCAGCTAACATGAAGCTGGATTTCAGGAGACATGGATTCCAAGTAAAAGAAGAAGAGATTTAAAAGTCCTTTTCTGCAAGAGTGGGAAGATTCTAACTGCATGAGATGGGCTGTAAAACACAATTAAGAGGAACTGAGGGTCAGAGACATTGCAACAAAATGACATTGGAATTTCTGAGCATGCATGTTCAACCAGTCCTAGGTATGATTAGCAATTTCTGAAAGGCCCACATCTTCCAATCTTAGGAGAAACAACCCTCTAAGTTTGAAGAGCTACAAGTCAGAAATTCACACTGGGTCAGTCCCAAATCTTCAATGCAGTATTTTTAGTCTGGGGACATGTTAGCAGCATCTGAGATGGTTAGAATATAATAGGCAAAGTTCTTATACTTCTGAAAGCAGTAACATGACACCACGGAGAAAGCCTTAGGTAAGGACTCCTGTACCCTGGGTTCTGTTCATAGCCCTGTTAATAGCCTGGAAATGCTCTTGGACAAGTCATTTCAGCCCTTTCTGCTTCACTTTGATCCATACAGAGAGGGAGAGACATGTGGTTCCTTTGCAAAACCACTTGAATCGATTAAAAACTACAATTTAAAAAATGACTCCTTGTATTTCTTGTTCAAATCCACAAGCTGTAGGTAAAGGCTTTGTGGTGGGCTTTGTACAATTAACTATGACCATGTTCTCAAAATATTTCTTGTTCTCTCACAAATATTAGGAAGCAAAAGCTAGGGAGAATACTGTGCATTTGCCACTTAAAAGCCAGTAATCCAGTGGGGGGGGTGTTGGTTTGGTTTTTTTTCTTCCAATTTTCAAAACTATCGTTTCTGAATAATTTTTAAGTAGAGCTTTAGGCCATCATATACAAGTTGAAGGCTGTCCTTATTTACATTTTGTGAACCCCTTAGAAGTAATTCACAGATCACAGATTCATTGACATCTGTTATCCTAGACTTATTTTGATCAACTGTTAAAGCAATACCCACATCTTCAGGGTAAGGATGGATCATGACAACTTAAATTAATCTGTCCCAAACTCCAATCATTTCTAATAGGCTCTGAAGCAAGGCTTTTCAGGTTGCTAGTAGACATTTACACTAAACAGAATAAAATAGTGGTGATTCCTGCAGATCACCCTGGCCTAAATCAGTCTTGTTGACTTACCACTTTGCACTGTCCCATAATAATTCCCAATCCTGTTTATTCTGTGACCCTAGCACCTCCAATCTCTCATCAATACTCTGAGATTCTAGAAAAGAAACACTGATTTACTACCTTGATATTTAAGTTGTTTTTTAACTGTCTTCACTTTAGAGAAAGTCAGCCAACTCAAAGTTGCTCTTCTGTCTCTGCACATCACCCTCACAAACAGGAATCCCCTTCGTGAGAACTTGCTCTACATCTCTCTATGAAGCTGCCTCATCTCTAACTATTCTATGTTAACACATAATTAACAAGTTACTGTTATCACTGAGCACTCTGTGGCATCTCTTCCTTCATGCAGGAAGGAAGGTGATCTCTTCAAAGCAGCAGCCAACTCTTCAAGAAACAGAGAACCAGTTATCATTAACATTTAAATACACACTCATTTGAAGTTCAGTGCAGCTTAGAAGATGGTCTGAATATGATGAGCTAGCACTTGACAACTCTGTCCAAATTGCTTATGCTATAAATGCTCCAAGCAAGCTCTTCACCCAGGTCTTACACCTTTCTGTTCATAACGTGAGGCTGTTCAAGGGTCACCAAAAGGTGATTTGTGGCCAACATAACCAGCCCAGCAAGCATTTCTATTGCTGACAATTATGCAAAAAGATCACTGCACAGTTTAGCTCCACTTCCCATTCCCTCTCTTCCCAATTTAAATAAAGAAAAAGCTGTCTTGACAAAGGCAAAATTATCTTGCCAGTATAAATCACACCCACATTCAGGAATGCCTTATTAGCACATCATACAGGATGGCTTAAAGCACCTCCACAATGGTCAACACAATGAAGCCCAAATTATTAATTTGGGCTTTCAGTGCCATTTCCATCACAGAATGGTGTTTTCCTTCTCAGAGGCTTTACAGCAGCAATGGAGACACAGGACGGCTAAGTAGAACATTTTAGACTGACAAACAAACCTGAAATTATGACCAAGTCCCAGACAGGATACATTTAACAGCTATGAGAAGAGATACAGAGATTTAGTCAATAATGTTTTGATGAGTTTTCAGGCTTTCTACTGTTTGGCCTTCTAAAGCACAGCTAAGAATGTCAGACAAGAGCACTGCAAGTATTTCTTTACTCCATGCTTTGTAAGCAAACACTAAATACTTATAAAAATCACTTTTTCTGCACCAGTAATTTATTGAGTAACTGAATCAAGTCTGTATAATTCAGCTTGAGGTTCCCATTGTATCACCTCAGAGCATTTTCCCCAAACTTCTGCATAACTTTTATAGATTGCCCTCGATGTATTTTGATTGTCAATGAGAGTACATCTTGGACCTCAAGGAGCTAATTACAGAAAGTGTTTTTGTAGGCCAAGAGACCATTCAGTTTCAAACTAGTGCAAAACTTCTTAAGGAAGTTTAGAGTTCGCTTCAATTAAATCAAATTTTATTCTAGTATCAGAACCTTCAGATTCTTGAAGGATCTATGTGAAAATCAGCTTGTCATCCATCCTTGAACAAGCTTTCAAAGATTTAGAGCACTAAAAATTCAGAGTATACCTACACTGAGCAATTTCAGGTAATCTTGTGACACCAAGAATTCATTTGCTTGGTGAGAAGAGCACAACTAGAACAGCTGAACAGAAATGGATTCAAACAGTCTAAATACTCCAGTTTAAAGATTACAAGTTTCCAGTGAGGGGGAAAAACCCTTAACCATGACACAGTAAGTTCAGCACAATACTTGGGTAGGGTTATTCGTCCCGTTCAAGAGTTAAAGCAGAGTTTCACAATGCTACCACCAAAAATAAAAATACTTTAATGATATTTACATGTAATTATGTAGCTCTACAGAATGTTCAGTACAGTAGCCTAGTAATCATTATGACAGAAACTGGCCCCAAACAGATTGATGTTTATATTCTTTTTCCCTAAAAAGTTCTTCTCACAGGAGCTTAACTTCATTGCCTCTTCCCCTAATATCAAGGAAGTTGGCAAGAATTATTTCTTTCAGACATGCAAAACCATCCTCTTCTGTTTTCTCCAGTCATTCTTTAGGGCAACAATATGTTAAAACTAAAAAGTGCTTCTTAACAACTACTGAGATTTCTCATACGTTTATATTTGGTCTAATATGAGCTGAGAATTACAACTTCACTGTCATTTCCTTTAGAATCACAAGTATAAATGTTTTTAAAGCTTTTTTCTTTTTAAAAGCTGTCATTTCCTTTAGCTATATTATACCTTCATTTGTCAGCTTGAAACAAGCTCCTACCTAATGTGTTTTTAATTACCATCATTTATTTACATTTTATACCAGATAACACTCTTGCTTTTCGGGCACAGATAAGAGCCCTGGTTCCAGAAGCTCCCAGAGCTCAGTTTAAGTAGGACTCCACACAAACCCACCTTCACAACATTAGAAGCAGATTCCTGAGCAACCCCACAAAGAGATGATCTCTTCTTTACTGCTTAGGTTGTACCATCCATTTTATTAAGAGACCCCTGAAAAGGAAAAAGACCACAGCTAGCTTCGCTCACTTCTTTTCCCTGCTCTGAGGCCATCAGCTGAGCACCAACACAACAAATATAATAAAGGAGGGAAAGCCTCATACACTTGTCTACAGCCCAAAAATAAAGACCGTTCTCGTTGTATTAGCAAAAGCCAGCACAAATACGAGTGGGCACAGCCGGCCAAGGAACAGACACAAATCCAGAGGGGACAAAACGGTTAACAAGCAGCCAGGAAACCGAAACGAGCCGGCACCCACAGCACGGCTAATCCCAGCCCAGGCAGGGTTACCAAGGCGCACGGCACCACAACAAGGCACCGGCGCCAGACGCCCGCCCTCTCTCCTTCATCACACACGGCCTGAGCGGAGCCTGCCGGACTTTTCCGCTGCCCGTCTGCTGCCGGCAGCTTCCGGGCTGGCCCGGGCCCGGTTCCTCACGGGCGCCGCTGCCACCACAGCCGAGCCCGAGCGCCGCCATTGCCGCCCCACACGCGCGGCCCCGGCCTTTTATAGGCACCGCGCCGCCCCACCCC
>WBNO01032628.1:153868-213922 GCA_013400575.1 Peucedramus taeniatus
AGTGGGGGAAAGCACCATTGTGTGAGGGCATGAGGAAGCGGCGAGGTGGGATTCGCCCCTCATGGAGCCCGGAGCGGGGTGCCGGGGGGGCTCGGGGGTGGCGGCCCCTCGGGCCTGTCGCTGTCGCCCCAGTGGTGGCTCTGGGGGTGCCCCTGTGCGTGTGCTCCGAATGTGCAGGGCTGGTGGTGGCTGGGCTTTTTTTTTTTTTTTTTTTTTTTTTTTTTTTTTTTTTTTTTGAAGGCGAGATGGGGGTGGGATTGGAGGAGACATTTTGCATGTCTTATCTGGTGGATTGGATTTTAATTTTTTATGCATTACCTGTCACAACTCCGGCATGATAAAGGAGACTGATCCGTGGTGCGGTCTTAGGTGTACAAATGCCTTTTTAAAATTAAAAAAAAAAAAAAAAAAAAGGCTTCATTGTCAGCTGAAAGTCTTTTGTTTGAATATCTAGGATATCACATTGAGAGCAAGGTATTTTAACTACGGAGGTGCGTCGCGATAAATATTTTAGTGCATTTTATGCAATCAGAACATTTTAAGTAAATGAAGTAAAGAAAATTTAATCTGAGGAAGTATTTTTAATTCTCCATTCCTCCCCTCCCCTTCCTTCCCCCGCCCCCCCTCGCACACATTGGTCAGAGCAAAGAATGTTACCCAGACCAGATTGCTGTGT
Organism: Peucedramus taeniatus; assembly: GCA_013400575.1. NCBI lineage: Eukaryota > Metazoa > Chordata > Aves > Passeriformes > Fringillidae > Peucedramus > Peucedramus taeniatus. The sequence goes on from WBNO01032628.1 coordinate 154,545, forward strand.
ATATAACCAGAGGATGTGATGTCTTATGCCCAATTATGGGTCTTGTGTAAACCTTCCAAAATCTTCAGTCATTATATGATTAAAATGACTTCTCTGGTATACTGACATTTAAGAGAAAAACAACAACACAGAAAATAAAGCAAAACAAAAACAAAAAATGAACTTCCTCTCAAAGACGTGCACTGAGGGTTTTCATCATCGATGTTCCAGATGCAGAATATAGGGATTTTTTTCAACCCCATGGCTTGCTTTGCCTTTTAAACAGATGAAAATAAAACTTACAAAAGGCATCCAGAATTATGTGCTTATGGATTAAATGCAGTGATTATTCAGTTTTACGTTGAACTGCCACTGTTCATATGTTACTAATTTGCTAAAGATACAGGCAGAAACTTTCTCCATTAAAACGTGAGGCTGCAGTGTATTTGTGTTACTGTGACATTTCTGGAACTCTGGACTCACCTAATTTTTTTTTTTTTACATTGTTCTGTGCTGTTGACCACTCAGTGGTAATGAAATTATAACAAAATCAAATTCCATGGTTTGTGGAAATTACCATTCCATGTGGATCACTGCTAGCTTTTTCCTTGCATTTTTGAAGGTCAGTTGTGCTAGGTCTCGCCCAAAAATGTATCAACAGCATTAAGGTTTTTTTGTCATTAGTGTTCCATCTGCATTTGGGGTGTCTCTAGTGCAGTTACTGTTCTATCTCAGGATTTTCAAGGTCTGATCCACTGTATCTGGAAGGTAATTTCAGTTTTACTTGTGACTTTGATTGCTTTGTGCAGGGCTATTGCAGTAAAGGCTGATGAATAATGCTACTAAATTAAAAGCCAATATGCTGGGGTTAGACTATACCATGCAAATCAGTGTTGACTTTTTTCACCTTTATTCCCAAGCAATGTAGGTCATCCTAAAAAAAGGCTGTACAAAAGAATCAGTATAAGTTATTAGGAAAGGGTTTCTATTGAACTCAGATTTAAATTTGTTTAAAAGATCCTCTTACTGGATACTGTGAGTGCAGCTGTGACTGAACAGAAATTATTTTTTGTTGCTTTTAATTTCTTTCCTCCTTCATATTACAGCTCTGTACTTATAGGCACAGATATCATGGGACAGAGTTGATAATACAGCTCGCAGTTAATCTTTGGAACTTCTTGTTTCATATCACTAGATTGCTTAGTAAAACATGTACTAGGTCTTGAGCTTTATTTATTATTTAATGCTGCGTAAGTAGACAGTGTTTTACAACTGAGTAACAGCTGTTACATGCTCACTACTGGGTAAAAATCAAGTTATTATGCCTATTGTTACTTAAATAGATCACTGGGAAAAAAAGGGTTTTTATAAAAATCCTTCCTCAAAGGTTCCTTATAAGAATTTAAAAATTATACAAAGCTGTGCTTTATACTGAAGTGATTTCATTTTATGTTTGTAGTAGGAACAAATCTAATGAATATATAACTATGTTGTCTATAATATACATTGATGAACAATACCTGTGTACCTGTGTTCTGATTAGTGGGGAAGGCAGATCATAAATGATTGCAGATAAAAATGTTTTCTCCCCCAGACTCACTGTTGTTCAGCCAAGATAAAATGTCATCAGGATACACTTCCCAAGATGTTTTGCCTTATGCTCTGCTGTTCACACCTCCCTCCATCTAAGTTAGCCACTCTGGCTACACCATGCCACTTCTGTTTTACCTTCTCCCTCCTGATCTCTTCCCAGTCACCACTGGGGTTACCAGTGCTTTATTCAGTGGTTTTGCAATTCAGCATGAATGATATAGAATAGATGTGACCTTTTTTTTTCTTTAGGACAAAGGTCTGCCCAAAAGGAAATCTGGACTTAGTAATGTTTATGATTAAATATTCCCATGTTTGCTTATAGTGCTGTTTTTTTCTTCCTTGAGCATATAGGTTTGGCTAGTTTTGCTAGGAAGAAGACAAGGTTATACACTTATTTTAAATGACCAAAAGATCTTGTCCAGATGCAGCTGAAATTGTCAACCTCAGAGCTATCATATGAATATTTTTTCTTATTTCTGTTCTTCTCAAAATATTAACTCCATTAGTGCGTATGTGCCTCTGTAAAACCAGCACATCACTGGCTGTAGTACTAATGAGGTTCTGAGCTGCATGTCCAGAATTAAGTGCTCTTAGGGTCGGCTCCTGTGTGCTGATAAATACCCAGCTGCATCTGCCACGGTGCTGCCGCTGCTGCTCCGTGGTGGCGGTGCCCATGTGACAGGGCAGGGAGCTGGCTCCGAGCTGCCTGCGCCAAACAGTCACTGCCTTTTTTTTTTTTCCCCAGGTTGATTTTTGGCACGAGTGCTGCTACAAGGGAAGGGATAACGCTGAACGCCTGTGGGTGTGGTGGGACTGTCGCAGCTCCATTTTAGATTGGGTTAAGCTGGGTCAATACTTTTGGAGCTGAGGCAAATTTAATACGTGCGTGCTGTAAACCTACCTTGCAAGTTTGCTTCCCCTCCTCGCTCCAATCTATTTTCCAGTGAAAACAAGATACATACACCCATACAGTCTGTGTGTCACTCTGCAACTTCTGAACTTGTTAGCTCATTTCAACCAAAGTTGACAAAGGGGTGTGAAGTTAAGTTTTGTGGCTGGGCAGAGGACGAAGACAATGAAGGGAAAGACATTTATAACTCACCCTCTCTACCCATGCCAAGAAGCAGCAACCAGCTGGCCTGTCAGCACACAAGGTAATTGAATTAGTCATTCGTCTGTATAGGGGACATGAGGGCTTGACGGACTGGGAAAAAGAGTGGGTTAGGCTGTGTAAAACAAACATGTAGAAACTAAACTCCAGTAGAGTTCTTGCTCACAACGTTTGAATTTTGTAATGTTGAGATAAATATCTTAGGAAAGGTAAGGAGTCTTTATTTGGCTGTGTTTCAAGTGTATGTGTGTAAGCATGCGCATGACTACGTATGATTTTTTTTTTGGTATGTGCACCAAAAGGCTTATTTGGTGATTGCAGGGCAGTAACAGTAACTGAATTAAATTATTCTTATTCTGAAGCAGATGCACAGACTTGCATCAAAGCACCTAAATGGTTTTCAGTTTTTGTAGGAATTAGGGCAAGAAGTCAAGTTGGGCATCAGTTGCTCCACATGGAAAGAAATCTAGTTAAGGCTTTTCTCTATTTCTTGAAAGTGAGTAATGGGCTGGGAAAAGATATATTCACATATGGAAATACAATTCTTGTTTTTCCCATGAAAAGTTTCCAACGTCTACCTTAGAGATAAAAGTTTAGAGTCTATAGACTTGGTTCTTCAAGTACAAGTTCTGTTTCCCAAAGCTTCATTCTGCATTATGAGTACAAAGGAGTATCTGTGTACCTTTGTTGTCCTTCATGTAGGACAAGTGCCTAAACCTATGCTAAACCTTTCTATTTTATTTGGAAAGATCAAAATCAAGTGTATTTGTTCTTGGCATACACAGTAGTGTTTATTGCCTATAGTTTTGGTATATTTTAGTCAATCATAAGACTATTAACATCAGTTATAGTTTCCCAGAAATACCAAATATTTTTTTACTTTCTGTGTTACAAAAACTTGGAGCCCAGTGGTTTAAGAGATAATGAAGCCTCCTCCATGGGTCTATTTTATATCTTTGTGCTTTTGGGGAAGGTTATGCTCTGTGCCCCCCTCCTTGCTCTGGTGCTTCCTGAGACAATCACAGTTACAGAGTAGATCCAAAGCTGTGCAGCGTGTGTCAAGGTTTTACTGCAGGTGTGCAGGCATGAAGCATCTCATTTGTTGAGCATAAATAAACATTCTGTGCACTGGATATGAGGCTTTGATGTATATGCATAGAATTGGAGCACTAGGAGGGCTCTGTCAGGCCAGCAGCTGCCTGGGAAGGTCAGGCTGGCAGCCTGCTTTCATGGCAGCTCCCTGAGCAGCGTGGTGAGCCCGGTGTGCCTGGCCAGTGCTGAGTGTGCAGAGCTGCTGCTGTGCCACGTGTTTGCTCAGCACACTGAGCACACACACACTGAGGTGCCATCCCAGGGGCTGCCACTGCAGCCAGGACAACTCCTTTGGCCCACGCTCTCCTCTGGGTCCCTGGGGTAATTGGAAGGAGGATGAACCAGGTGCATTGTTAACATGCATCACCTGTGGCGACACTTAAACTTCCTCTTGCAGCCTGTGCCTCTAAACTGTTTGATCTGCTAGGAAGAGGAGGTAGTGTGCTTCTGTAAGGTTTCTAGGTTGCATTGATTAGTGATTAAATATATTTAGTCTTACACATTACAACAGATATAATAGGAAAGTTAAACCAGAGCTGCACAACATATGGATTAAAAAAAAAACAGAGGTGAACTGACTGAACTAACAGGAACGGAGAAAATGGAAGGCTTGCTCAGTTGAATTTGTCATTACCAAATCTTTTCAGATTATTAAGTATTTCTTTTTGTTTCTTACTTGTGCGACGTTTCTGCATTCAGCACTTGGCTGGGAAGGGGAGCAAAACTTGGTGATTCTTGTTCATGATACTAAGCTGTAGTATCTGAATATAATGTAGGCTTTTAGTCTGAGTCCTTCAGTTCTTGTGAAATGGGGGCCAAGAAGAGGGGAGGGAAAGAGAGCAAATTAAAACATGCAGTGAAATTACAAAGCATCAAAATTCTGCTTTTGTAGTATATTATTGCTTTTAAATTTTTGTAGAATAAAAGAGTAAGTTCTAGATGTAGGTTCCTAAGTAAAGAAGATGCTCTAGAGACATCTTCTATTGTGCCTTGTACTTCCTGTTAGAAAATTGAATGAATTTTTCTTGAGGTGATTAAAATCAGTGAATCTGGAATCCTTTGTAAAAGATAGCTTGAATAGTAGTTATTGTGGCTCTTTTCAATAACAATTTTCCTGATTATACTGCTGCCTGTTCTTAAAATTATTATTCATTTGTGGGTAGAAGCTAGGATAAACAAGCAATGAACATGTATAAAACCTGGAGTTTCTTCAGTAGGCTTTTGGGGACTGTTTTTTGTGCTCTCCTCTGAGATACTTCCTTTAGTTGCATTTTTCCAAGACAGCTAAGTAATTGTAGAGCCTGTTTGTTAGAGAAAGAGGTTGTCCTGGTTCTCCTGCTTCTAACTTCATGCTCAGCCTTTGCCTTGCTTTGACACCCGTAGCTCCCTGAACCATATCACCACAGAAACCAAGCCTCCAAAACACTCTGAGTGGTTACCTGCTGGTTTAGCTGTTGGAGCTATCTAACTGCAGGGCTGGGTGAGTGCATAAGAGAATTGGCAATCAGTGGGACTGGCCCTTGCCCTCGCAGGTCACCCTTAGATCAGCTTGGCTGTCGTGTGGGATTGGAGCCTTCCCCAGTGCCTGGTGCCAGTCCTGTGTATTTGAGAGGGGCTGTTGCAATGCTGCTGGGGCTCTGTGCTCTGCTCTGTGCTGTGGGACACACAATGAAACCTACTGTTCGTTGTAACAGAAACCTGCAGTTTCCATTCCGTTGCCAGGTTTGTCAGGTCCCTCTGATGTCTTATATGTGAGAGCTCAGGCACTGCTTTGTTCTGGGAGCTCAAACTGCTGCATAGTTGAGCTCTGCCTGGAAACCTTGTCACTCAGGCTCCTAGGTTTGTTTCTGTTGAGCAGCTGTACCTTGACTCTATGTAGGTTATTCCACAGAAGCCTGTATAGATCTGCTTCCCATACATACCGGATATCGCTGGTATTCCAGTATCAAAATAATAGTGGTGTTTATCTTCTTGCACAACCAGTTCTGTGTTCCAAAAAACTGATTCAGCTTTACCATGTGAGTGCCAGTCTAGTGCTGGTAGAGCCTATAAAGCTTTTCCTCACTTTTTCTGTGCTGACTGCATTGAGCTTGGTAGGTACGCACAGCATAGAAAGACGAGCACTCCTGGGAATGAGGTTGGGAAACAAAAGCTTGGATTTTATCCTACTTTGAATTGACACTACATGGCAACAAGGCCAAATCAACAACAGTACTTGGAATTCCTATACATATTTTAAATAACCACTGTCCACACCAGCAGAAGAGCTGAATTTGCAGCCTCATGGTCATTGTACTGTGTGTACGCTTTTATACTGAAGGGCTGGTTAGCATTAATAGGTCATGTTACAGTAACTATTTCCTTTTGGTAATCCCAGTTTGTAGTATTTGGAAACAGCCTGTTTACCTTAAGGGCTCTCATCTGTGGGTTCTCTTCGTTGCTTGCTTTCAGCTTACACATCCAGAAGCAAAGGTTCCAGGGTTTAGTGTCTTGCTCTCTGAATAGGGGTGAGTTGTAGCTCTACAGCAGGTCTAAATTTCAGGCTATCTTTGTATTTGGACAGGTTATTGTAGGATGACAGGTTACCATATGTCAGCTGATCTGTGGTGTCTGATTCACAGTAATTGTTCATGTGTATGCTCTTCGCCTGTGGCAAATGGAAGGTAATATGAGTTAGCTTGACCCTCTTTCATTATGCTCTTGCAAGGCACTCCCTTCTCCATGTGGATTGTTGGACCTGCTGAAGAGCCTTGGCTAAAACAATAATGCAGTTTCTGTCTCTCAGCTAGTTTGGCTGTATCTGTACAACAGCAGGATGAGGACTTCACCAACTTCCTGTATTTTTGTGGTTTTGAGACCATACCTTGCTGAAGAAATAAATCCTACAAAGATGCTATCCTGAAAACCGGTCAGATGTTACAATTGCCAGGTGTGTTTTTCTTCAGCAGGACATACAAAGCTTTATTAGTGCATTTATAAACACATAAAACAAGTTGTTTATTTTACTCTATCTTGGTATGCTTCTTTCTTGTTTTTGAATAAGTACATTTTACCTTGATTTCTTTCAGATAATGCTTGGTAATTGAAGTAATTCTAACACTGCAGTAACAATTTTCGATGTTCTCATTCAGAGCCTATTGAAATCCTGGCTGACTGAAAAATTCCCATTTGCTGTAAATGGCACTTGAATTTGATCTGAAATGACATGAAAGGTAAAACAATTGATTTTCTTTTTAGTCCTTAGTTCTTATTTGAAATTTGATTTTGCAACAGAAAATCCAGTCCAGTCTGGTTCATCAATAATTGTTAAAAATCTAAAATACTACTTAAATGCTTATGGGAAAATATTTTTCAGTAGTGTGATACAGTCGTCCTGTCTTGCTGCCTTACTGAATTCTTAAGGCTCCCAAACAGAAACTCAGAACTCCCTTGACTCTCTTCCATTTCCTCTTCTTACACAGATTAATCTCCTTACTTAATTACTGCATTACTGATCCTGTGTGTATATAGAGTATCCTTCCTATTTTTTCGTTATTTGGTCAATAAGTGTTTTTTCTAGGAGGTAATTGGGTAAAATTTACAGTTCCCAAGCTTCTTGTACTTGGAAAAGTCAGAGGAAATGTGTAAATTTCTTCTTTAATTGGAATTTGAGACATAGGTTTTGGTGCAGACTTGTTGTAGTCTTGTGAGAAATAAATAGTTGGGAAGTTTATCAACATACCTTTAAAAAGTTAAATTTGTCAACTTACCTTTAGAAAGAGCATTGTGCTGCAGAAGCATGGGAAAATATCAGATTTTAATCATTGTTTCTAAGAGCTGAGGACAAAATAAAATGCTTTTTTGGCTAAATAAGCCTTTCCTGATGAGTGGGAAAGCAGGAGGCCAGAAAGGTGACCCAAATGCTGTTGGGTCATCAATGTAAATTGTGTGTAGTGGCTGCTCAAATTAATGTTTACTATTTCCTTCAATTGTTGCTGTCTTGACGGAAGGACTACAGCTCTTAGATGGTTGTTACATTAATTATTGTCAAGATGTGATGCCTCACCTTTCTCTGGAGGTGGTAAGATCTGTGACCATGTTCTTGGACATTCATCCACAGTCTTTGAAGAGCAGTTATTCAGAATAAACTCAGAGTTTACTCTGAGTTTGCTCAGTTTGGACCTATGTTGGCTGCAGCTGTCCAAGATGAGGCTGTGGGTAGGGACAGGAGATAGCTGAGCTCCATCTGTTATGGCCTTGGAAGAGTGAAGGTCCAGGGCAATTGCCCTGTATGAAAGTGCATAGTGGTTTTTCCATCACAGAATAATCACTTTTCATGGAATCACACACTGATTTGGGCCGGAAGAGACCTTAAAAATCATGTAATTTCACCCTTCTTGTATGGAGATCCATTTGGAGCTTCCTCTGGTTCCATTTTTAAGTCTCTGCAAAGCTCTACAATAATTGAGCCTCTAAGGTATGTGCCTTGGATTGCCGTTGAGAGAACCTCCTTCAACACAAGAGTTGTTTGGCCAGCTGAGCATCAGTGGGAGGAGAGAGGATTAGTGCTTTGGGCTACTGTTGCTGTCAGGATGACTAGAGGAAGAATGGGTGTGATTGTGATAATGGGTGATACCTGAGCAACTTCAAGTGGCCTTTGATAACAAGTTTAGAATGCTTCATATCTAGCCAAGTATCTTCTCATTGATCAGCAGCTTGTGATCAATAATCTGCTGATACACTTGACAGTATCAGTATGATTGTTTGTCATTGTCAAATTTTACCTTAATTTGAAAGGTTTAAGTAACTGAAAAAGACATCCCAGTAGGTTCAGTGGGTGTCTGTCTAATGAAGCTCTGTTCTGAAAATCAGTTTGTCACAGTACTTGTACATGGGATGTTGGATCTTCCATTTTGTCTAAATATGCTTGAACATCTGAACTTGTTAACTTTAAAAGTCTAAACAGGAAATAATGTTTACTAACAGCCCCATCTCCTCTAAAACTGTTTTTAAATGCCAGAAAAGAAGAGGAGGTAAAATTATTCTGATTTTTCAGTTACAGACAGCCTAACTTTAATATGTAAGTTTAAAGGAATGTATTGCTCATACTAACGTTGAAATCTGTAAATTTGTAAACGTGGGGAAAAGGGAGAGAACAGAAAATTAGTTTCAAACAAATTTTTATTTTAACTTTTCAATCTCAATGGTATGTGGTGTTCCAGTTCAAGATCAGTTTTCATTAATTAATTTTAAAAATTTATTAATTTTTCAGCCTATGTTTTTATGGATAACTTTTTTGAGAAACTGAAGCTTTGAGTTTTCTCTCTGCTGTGGGTTGTTCATATGCTGATTAATACAATGGAAGCTAAAATTAGGTAGTGTGTGGAAAAAGCATGATTTTAACTCCTCTCTTTCAAAGGCCTGCCAAACAATACCTGTTATCCATTGGTGCTGAGAGTGGACTAATTGCCATGTTCTTGGGCAAATCCCAGCAGACTGAGTGCATAGTTTTTCATTAATTACAGTTGACTCTGACTAGTATCACAAAGAGTGCAACAAGCTGCCAGTATATTTGTGTGTGTGTAAGATCTAGAAATGTTGCACAATTGTGTGGAATCAAGAACATTGTACCTGAATGTACCTGAATCATAGTGAGTTGGGCACAGTGATTTTTCAGACTAAACACACTTTAGTTATTATCCCAATGTTTCTTCGTTGGCCCTGAGCATTCCTCTGGGCTACCACCATTAGCAAACAGGTAGTCTGGTGAAGTGGTGCTGCAATGGCTGTGAAAGGCAGACATTTTCAACTCTTTATGTCACTTGCATGGTAGAAATAATTACCACTTTCATAATGAGCAAGTTTTAAATAGTAAAGCAGACAATTTCTTATTATCTTTATGATGTTCTGCTGCAGATGCAGTGAGTAAAATTATGTATATATACTGAATATTAAACATTAACTAAGATTTATTTCTTGTAACATGTGTAGGGTCCTGTTGGCAGAAAGATTATGTTTTACAGTAATGTAAATGCTGTGTGTGCATTATGGTGGCTGGGGTAACTGCTTGAGCCTGGTTAAGATTTTCTTAAGGTTTCTGGGACATATTTTGTCTTTTCCCCAAATTCAAAAGTACTACAGAAAAGGCCAGATACATTACAGAAAATTAATTTTAATTCGTGTAGCTTTTAAAATCTCTATATGGTTTGAGAAAGGGCAAAGGGTTTAAGAATGTGGTATCCTGCTTGTGTTGAGTTTTTTTCTCAAAAAAAATCAACCTGCTCCTTTTTTATTAAAACAGATAAGTGATATATTTCCTTCCAAGCCTTGCTCTTCCTCTCCTCTGTCAGGTATTTTTCATTATATATATGGAGACAATTCTTAAGTATCCCTTTCTGCAAACTTAGTTGACAAAAATTTCCCCCTCTAGATAAAATTTCTCTTAGAGACAATCATTGTAGTAGACTTAATGACTTTAGGAGTTTAAATTAAATAAGAAATTTCTTTTAAGAGTAGCTTTGTATACATGTGTACACATTTAATTTTTAAAGTGAGAGGAACAATTCAGGGGTTCTTTGTTTCCTCTTTTAGTATTTCTAGTAACAGCACTGCAGTGGGTGGAGTAAGACTAATGAGCAGTTTCTAGTCCAGAAGGTTCCTGACTTACTGATCTTTTCACAGAAATCCTTATTCTTGTATATGCTCAGAGTTTACTTGGGAAAGAGCTGTTCAAGCATTCAGTGATGTAAAAAGAATACTAATCAGTGCTCTCAACTTTAATCCTTCCCTTCTGCCTGAAGGTCTTGTGTTGGAGTTGCAGTAAATGTGGGGAAATATCTGTTATTCTGCCACTAGTGATTGCCTAGAGTAATTTCTGGTACTGGTAAAGGATCCCCTTTGTTTTACTAATTTGGGTATTTGCATTGCAGAATTCCTGTGTCTTGCAGGCCTTCAGTCATGTCTGTAGCTGTCATTGCACACCTGGGATGTTCTGATGTACCATTGTTCTGACATCAGCAGTGGGAAACGAAAGCATGAGGAAATGGCATAACTTGCCCAAAGTCACCAGGGAAGTCTGTAGGCACAGTTTCACTGATATTTTAGGCAGTGTGATTGCAAATGGCTACCAAAAGGGATTTTCTCAGTGATTTGCTTCTTCCTTCCTTTGTTTAATGACTGTGTACCTGTACAATCACTCCCACTGTGTGTGGGAGCTGGTGGGAAAAGGTCTGCACCCTCCTTTCTGGCAGTATTATACACTGAAATTGTTTTATCTTTATCATGGAACCACATCTGTGGCAAAGCACTGAATTGAATGTGATGTCCTTGGGTTCCTGTGGTTGGTACTGGAGTTGTGAACCACACAGTGTCTCTTAGTACAATACCTCTTCTCTTTGTGTGGACTCATGTTAGTGCTCACCTTGTCCCAGGCTCAAATCTGGACAGGTGTACTGGGAGTTGTTGCTCTCAGTTGCCCTTTGTCCTTTGCTCCCAGCTGATCCTTGTTCAAGACAAGGATCACTGAATGGCTCAGAGTATGGCTGTGGTGGTGCTTTAATCTTTCAGGGCAGCATATGAAGGTAAAGGAGAGTTGCAGTTGGCTGGCTTAATTATGCTAGGCTGAAAACTGGAGCTGCTCTTGCAGTGCCATGTGAGCTGTATGGCCATCTGTCATTGGGGCAACAACTTAAATTCTAAGGGGCAGCTGGCAGGGTTGAAGCTTGCTTTGCCTGGCAGACTTTTTTTTTTTTCTTTATTTGCCAGTGTGTGTCAGTCAAAGCCCTTATTTGTGGGTAAGGCAGAGAGTAAGGGTTGTTTTAACTATTTGTGCAATTAACTTTAAAAAAATCCTGAGAGGAACAGTGAGCATTTCTGTGGGAATAAATAATGTTCTTAAAACTTGCATTCTGTGCCCTTATAGACTCTTTTTTTTGTGCTTTTGAGATACAACATTGTGACAGTTGTGGAGCCATAGGTGTGCCTGCGGGTGCACTGAACCATACATATGGCACAAGAAAATTACACATTTGTACTAAAATGCAGTGTGACATTGTGAAAGCACAAATACCAAAGGAAGTGCATTGAGAGATGACCTACAGCTCATGTGGAAGATTTAAACACTGAGATTTTGTTCTGGTTCTTCAGAAACTTTATCATAGGCTTCTGAGTAGGGATGTGGGAAGTCCTGATGGTGTTGATCATATTGCTGTGAACAGAAAGAGAAAAACACATTGGTAATGTTTTATCTGAGGAAGACTGTGAGTTTATAAAATGAAATTGTTGGGAAAATAAGTAGTTGGAGAAAATACTGCAGCTGGCAGTCAAACAGTATATGGCTTTTAATTTGAAAAGCTTAGAATATTTTTATCAGAAGGGGAAATACTGCTCCCTTTCTTTTTGTTTGGTGGTTGGCTCTTTTGTTTTTTCAAGACTAGGCATGAGTTAATAGTTTAGTGGTTCTGGAAACTCTTAGCAAGTCCAGCAGTTACATTGGCTCTTGCATAAGTCTAACTGCTATAACTTGGTCATGCCTACAGCCCTCTGATGTGCTGGAGGGAGAGGCTGGAACGCAACATAATTTAAATAATGGATTCCTGGTACTCAGTGGTAATCTGGACTGGTACAGATGATGTTCTGCTCTAACTTGAACCTGCTACTGGCTGCCCTAGAAGGACCTTTCTAAAGATGATACTTGGCATATGGGTGCTTTATCCAATTCTGTCCATTCCTCCATGCATTGGACCAGAGATTGTTAAAGGGAATACATGCAACATGCATTTATTAACTTTACTCTAATATGAATCCATAGTTTGGTCTCAGAATCTGTCACAGTGTTGATTCTGCCTTTCACAGTCATGTCTAGGAGTAAGTGGTAGGGCTTCCAGACTGTTAAGGTTGAAGTTTTATGAACATGCAGTAGAACATGTCTGATACATCTCCTCATTGCTACATGCAGCTCAGAGAACGGTCTGGAATTTAAATTTTCCTTTTATCTGTCCTACTAAATTATGTTATTTGCTAGAGGAAAGCAAATTTTTGATAGCAACTTTTTTTTTTTTTCTTCTTGCTTGTAGATGTGGTGGAAACAGTCGACTTTAATAATTGCTTCAGATTTGAGGGAAATTATATTTAGTTCTCTGTACTTTTCAAAGTTGATTTAAAAAATAAAGTTGTAATGACTTGTAATAAAATGTTACAACTGTCCAGAAAGGGCACTGACAAAGTGCTATACTCGTTTGTACTGGCAAAATGAAGTTCAGTGGCACTTTCAAAATTAGTTCCAGTGTAATTATTTCTGATCAAAAACTTGACTGATATTGTCTGTATTTTGAGATGTTCATGACTTAGTTGTCTTGCTTTTGATCTTTACTTGGGCACCATGCTCCCCAATAGTTACACATCAGAGACATCTTTATGTAGAGACCTCCTGTCTGAGCCTGTCCCATTGCAGGGGAGACTGCTGCTATTGGTACTTTTTTAGTGGTTTTTAACTTGTGTTTTAGTACATATGTGCCTCCAGTCTCCAGTGTCATTTTTGATCGAGCGGGGAGGAATGTGGTGGTGGGACTTCATCCCTCCTTTATATCTCAGATCTGTTCTGTTGGGAAACCATAAGTCTTCTCTCTTTACAGTGAGCCAAGTTGACAGTAAGGTTTGGCTTCATAAAAAAAATGAAAATTAATTTTGAACTGCTCTTCGCTGAAGATGACTGCACCTCAGGCAGTGTCTACTAAGGGCACAAACCAGATTGTTTTGCCATTTGTGGCACTGACAGTTTTATTGCTGTGTTTTTTCTAGAAGTTTTCACTTGATAAGATTTTCTTCCCAACAGTGTCATAGCTGAAGGCTTTCTGGTCTTCAGCCACAATTGATTACTATTCATTAAGGGAAAACTTCTCTCCTTTTCCATTTGTTTCCTAAGGAACATAAAATATTTTTAAAAGGGTTTTCTTTTGTCTTAAAATCTAAGCTTAAATAGCCATACTGGATTTTGATTTTGAGATGCACATGACTTCTTTTATTTTTCTTCTCAAGTTTAAAGGCTCTGGTTCTCAAGTGTGAAATGTTACTAAGAAATTTTTCAAAACCTGTTATTTCATAGCTCTTCACTTTGTTCCCGGGAACAAGGACATTTTCTGACTAATAGATGGCACTATGTTTAGCATAGATGGTTCTTGCCCTTGGAATAGAGAAGACTCAGCTGCTGTGAAAGATGGTTTTATTCTTTCACCTAAGTGCTGCTCTTAAAGTCTTGTTAGCGTAATACTGATTTTGTATCTTTAATTACATGTATTCAGCAGTTCACTGCCTGGCAACAAATCTAGTCTGAGCTCTAAATACAACTTTTACTCTCTCAGTCTAGGTTGTTATAAATGTTTAATTTTTTTTTCTGTTCTGATGACTGCATTTGACTAGGGCACTTGATAGTATCTAATTTCTTATTTCTGTACACTGCATTTCTACCAGGGCTCAATCTGGTCCTGCATGATTTACCTCTCTGTATGTTTGATTAAAAGAATCAGGTGTATGTTGCTTATAGGAGCCACCAGCCTCTTGCCTGGAGGCATGGAGTTGCTTGTGGACTGTTCCTTCTGGAGAGTGCCTATATTTTTTGAGGAGTATGGATTGCTACATTGCCCCTGTCAATTAATGTAAAAGTTCTTGGAAGCAGCACTTGTTCCTACCAAAACACTGGTTTGTGAAGTTGTGAACTAAACCTCAGTAATCATTTAAACCTCAGAAAGTGAACACAAACCACCATATTTACAGCATCTGGATGTAGGATGGATGTTGGTATATGTGGAGGAAAATAAGTAAAGGCTGCTGTAGGTAACTTCTTGATTAAATTCAGAATGGTGAGACATAATGCAGTATTTTAAAGAATTTTTCTTAAAATATGTATTCTGTGTAAAACAGTCATAAAATTACACATTAACAAATTATTTCAATAAATACACTAGCATTTTTTGTGTAAGTTTAATTGTTCAACCTAGAGAATATGAACAGTTTGTTTTTTAAATTAGCTATAGTTTGAGAATAAACATGTCAAAAATTCAATCTGACAGTTGCTTAGAATACATCTTAAGACAATTTTTTAGCTCTGTTGAGCACGAATATAACAAAGATGACTAATACTCCATGAGCTCAACCAAAATACAAGGGGAACATGGCAAAGCTCAATGCACTTATAAACTCTCTTTGATACATATTAGAACATGGAGAATCTCCCAGTTTTGCCTCTAGAGAAACAATTTTGCCCCTAGAGCAGAGATGTAAGAATGCTGTACTTGATGCAGTATAATTAATAGTTGACAAGTATTGTATGTTTTACTTCAGTGAGGGGAAAATACCCATTTATTTAGTAGGCTGGATTTGACTGTGTTCATGACCCTTGTGGCATACTTGAAGTTGAGTGCACAAAATATATTTCCCTTGCTAGAAATGTTTTGAATGCTCGTGATTTAAGAACAACTGATGATTCTTTTCTTTTGAGTCTCTAGTGATACTGAATCTGCTTGTGCCTGTGCTGGCCCTTCAAATCTCACAGACTACATAAATGTAGTTGTGTAGTGGGGGGCTTTTTGTGCTGGCAAATGGACAGTGTCTTGCACATTCTACATGTGTAGGATTTGAAACTCACTGTGATTTGTTGTTCTGAGTTTGCATCTATGGTTTTGCTCTCCCATGGTAGGCATTGGTCTGTGGAGAAGGTAGATGTGGAGTGACTGTGTAAAGACAAGATCATCAGTCTGTAGATGCTTTGCATGCAAGGTTTTCCTCTAGGAACACTTAGACACTTCAGAGGCTCCCTTCAAGGTAAAGATGCTATAGTCAATAAAAAACCTCTTGTGTTTAGAAGTGATGTTTAGTACTAGATTGGTGCTGAATTGTTGGCATTGACCCATGTTCCCTGAAGCACTGCAGTTCTCCGGGATTAAATTACACAGGAAAGGTGAAAAGACAGGAGCAGAGTGAAGTGGTTCTGACTCTTATTCTTCCAAGTATTTAAGGTTGGTTCTTATTTTGTTTTTAATTAGCTAGTATATGTGTGCACACATGTGTAGCTCTTGCTATGTGACAATAGTCTTGAACTTTCCTGCATCAAAGACAGGACCTCCTTTAAGTCCTTTGAGAGTCTGAGCAATAAAGTAAAATATCTTTTTCTGGAAATATTTTTCTACACGTGGCAAATGAGAGGCATCTGTTAAGGGAGAATAATCTCTACAGTGATGTCTCAGCTTTGTTTACTTGTTGATTTCTGGTTATAACTGGACATTCCAACTACCATAATATTTTCCCAAAATGTCACTGTAGATAGTGCAGTGCATCCATCTGCTACAAGTGTCTATTGTCTGTCATATGGAAGTAAAAATTCATTCCATCATAGTTCAGTCACTGGCCTGTTTCTCATCTTGTGCCAGTATCAGGAATGCACACAGCACTGGCGTGAAATAATTCACTGACTGTTAAGTACTACACTTCAAAGATAGCAGCCTGATTTGATGTCAGACTTCATAGTTTTTCAACCATGGTTTGACTGATGCACCAAAATTTCTTTGTGTTCCTTACTTGTTAGTCATCAATGGTGGCATATGCTCTGACATCTAAAGAGAAAAATATTGTCAAGCAGCTCCTGTACAGTGACAGGGTTCTTCAAGGTGTATTTCTCTGTTGCCTGCCTTCTAGCTGTGCTGGCTGCAAGCTTTTGGATTCACAGGGTTTGGATAATGCCCACTTGTCCAGCCCTTAACCGGGAGTATAGGAGCCATGGGCTGTGTGTTTTCTACCCGGTTTAACTGCTGCCCAAAGCCCTTTTGGGGGTGGTGTTTCAGAAGCACAGGAGTGACATTGAGATGGTTTTGGTAGATTTGGGTTGGAGGGAGGAGGTGGCTGCTCTATGAAAATTTCAGTTGCACAGTAACGAGTGTGACTGTGTAGTTGTCCAGCTCAGTAAAGAAAAATGTGGGATAAGTGTGGTTAATGAAATTAAGGACTCTTGGTACTGAATTGATCTCCTCCTAAGTGCTAACACAAGGTAAAGTAATTCAGATCAAACACTGGAAACTGGTTTACTAGATTCTCCTTTATTTTCACCAGTAATTTTCAGTAGTACTTAAATTCAAATGAGTCAATAGAAAATACTTTTTCTACCCTTGCTTTACAGTAGTGATGTCTGAAAGAAGCAGCAGGTGAAAGAATATAAGCAGCAGTGTCTTTTAAATCCTCCGCACCTGCTTTTGAAAGATGTTAATCCTTTAACTCATGAATCGGGTGGAGCGTGCCAAGATGGCAGCAGCCAGTTCCGGTTTGGCTCCAGCAGTTTCAACCAAGTTTGTGAGTGTAGAGTTCTTAAAAAATGTGCCATCATCTCATCCCACGTTGTCAAGTAGGAGAAGGAGTGGCTGTAAGCAAACCAGCAGAGATGGGAACGTTCATGTAACCCCAAAGCACTGCAAGGTCAACACATCAGTCTAAGCCTGTGTGAAAACAAACTCACCGTGCCTCTGTGTTGTCTCATTTTCTCTTATTCTGGCCTTGCTTGCAGCCATGTCCATGAGCCCTTCAGGGTAAGTTTGGGTTTTTCCCCCCTCTGCTCTAAGTGTTTGAAGTGACTGACTTGGCTGTCTCCAGGTGCTCCTGCACATTAATAACAGTGGAACAATTGAGTAGTTTGCAGGTGTGTCAGATGGGTAAATTCAGAACAGGTGAAACTGTGACAGGATGACTTGATGAAGGAAGCTGAAACTGAGGTGATGATTACAAAGACTGACAGAAAATAGGGCCTGGAAAATAAATTCAATTTGGTGATGTTATATAACCATCTTAGTGCAGCCTGTAGATTCATTAGTTTGGGAACATACTTTGTAAGGGAGAGTGATTGTGTGTGGCTTTGCTTTTAGCAAATTGACTGTAATTTAGAACCAAGGTGTAGGAGGTGGAATATATTAATACTCTGACTTTCTAGCTGGTGCGATCTTGTCTAGCAGGTGAGTTTTTAAGCGTGTTCAGCCAGCATGTGTTCCAGCATACTTCAGTTTACAGCTGCAAAGGTCCTTGAAACCATGAATTGGCGCAGTAGCACTTCTTGATTTTTCTTTTTAATTTCATTTTTGTAACCAATGAGAGCTTAATAATACGGAGAAAAATGGTTTATCTCTTTCTGTACCAGCAGCATTCACAGGATTGTCAAAGATGGTGCACAGTAATAGTGTAAGTATTACCTCATTCCAGGTGAAAGACATGGGGGTGGGGGGTAGATAGTATTTTGAAGATCACCCTTAAGTAGGTGGTACTTGTATGTCATTCGTCCTGGTGTGACCAGAGATGACTGGGAGAGCATGAGATGGGGAGAGGAGGAGCAGGAAGGGAGCATAGCTTGCTGCAGGTACCCCAGAGTCCTCTCTGAGCCTCGGGAGAGCTCCCCAGACACAGCCCAGGGGTTCCTGCCTGGCAGGACCATGGCCTCTGCTCTGCTCGCTGTGGCTGGGAGGCTTCATTTCTAACAGAGGTGGAGGTTACCCCTGCTCTGCTACCACACTAGCAGTGCAGATTTTGAAGCTTTAATTCTCTTAAACAAAGGTCTGATGGATGTCTAGGAGTTTGTCCTCCCTTCTTTCTCAACTCTAGCAGTAAGGGATTAATGTTCTCCTGTTGCTCTGTAATCAAAGCTTTTATTTCATTTATAACCACATTTGAGCAGAGTAAACAAGATCACACAGTCAGGCAGTGGTTTGTTTACTTCAAGCTGGTCTTCCAGGTAAACACTAATATCTCATTACCTTTTGGGCTTTAATGTGGAAAGGTGAGGAGAGAAGCAGCTTGAGTCCTCCTCTTTAAAATTTCTGTACATTGGCTTTGAGACTGACCTCTCTGGATTTTTTTTCTGTAGATATAATTAAAGAAATTGAAAAGGAAGGATTTTTCTATCAGTTACGCATCAGCATTCAACTTTGTAGAAACGATGCTGCTTCTCTAAAACAGCTGTTTGTTACTAATACCTTATCAGTTGCTCTGCCTCTATAAAAACACTGTTTATTTTAAAACAAATGGATAAAGACTTGGTGATGTTCCACTTGCCTGGTCAAGTGTATAGAAGGGCCCTGGGATGTTTTACAGCCTAACTCTTGGTCAAACAGCACTGGTGTTTTTCTTCTCCCAAACCTTAGGACCAGGATGATGATGAAATGAAACCGAGTGTGACAGTTGGGAAGGAATGAGGTAATGTATGTATTATGGAAATCTAAGAGGAGGCAGTTTCTATTTAACAAGTTACATTTTAGTAGTTCTAATCAAATCTTTAAATTGCTGTGCTGAGGATGGTTTAACTTAAAATAGAATTTCTTCATAATAGATTTTTGCTGACAAAATATATTTTGATACAGATTATTTGACAACGTAGTAGCACTGGTGTGGAATATATCCACATTCATGTAGCACTGTAGTTTTACATGTGTATGGCTGAAAATACTATGGTCTGTCTTCCTGTCCTAATGTCACCATGTCTGGGATTTTTGGAAGTGTGGAGTACTCAGCAGAATTAAAATGGGCTGAGTTTTTTGAGATACTGAAGTACTACAAACTTATGTTTTATAGCAAAACAGTTGGATTGGAGCTTCAGTGGAGGCCAGTGGTAAGGCCTTGTAATAGAAATCTGGAGGGTAAATACTTCAGGTCTTGGTATGTTAAGCAGGAATGGGAGAACATTTACCTGATGAGAGTGCTGGAGTCAAGCAGTGATTGAATTGTTCTCTAATGGTGCCTTCTGCCTTTGCCCTAGTAACAAAGCCATGGCCATCTTGGAAAGGGCTCACATACTTTGGAAACTCCACAAACTCCAGGCAACGTGTGCTGCTGCTTAATCACCCTCACACTCAAAAAAAAAAAAGTCTCCTTATGGAAATCTTTTTCTGGTGTCCTTCCAGTGCTTAAATGCTTCTTCACCTTATTTGTGTACAGCTGTAAACTCAGTGAACTTCTGCTTTGGGCCAAGGGAGTCTTTGTTTTTAGTTTCAATATTTGAGCAGTTTGTCCTGCAGAAGAGATCATTATATATAAGATTATTTGTCATACAGAACTTATCTGAAGGTTTGCTGGCCATCTGTCTTGTTTGTAATACGATGTTCCTTCTTAATGTTAATACTCTTTATACCTACAGCTTTTTAAGGATATAGTCAGATGACCTAAAAAGCACAATAAATTAGTACTATGAAATGTCAGTCCTCTTCAGTCAAGGTATTGTGACTCACCTAGTCTGTTGATGTACTAAGTAAAATTAGTTTAGCTAAACAAGGGGTGTTTATCTGTTCTGGTGGATCAGTGTGTTCAGAACTGCTTCAGGTCTGCACACCTGTGACTCTTCTCTCACATTGTGTTTTTGTGTATATATTAAATTTGTCTCCAGAAGAATGCCTTGACAGCTCTGCACATGCACGCAGCTAAATTTCTGTTTTGTACATGTTTAACTTTTCATCAACACTAAAAATTATTGAAAGGGACAAGATCAAACTCTGTAGGCTTGTTGGGAATGTGGGGGTGAAGGGATAATCAGCACTAGTCAAGGCATGAAAGGAAACCTCACCATGGGGCAGCTGTCATGCCACATCTTGACATCTTTGAATACTTTCTAATCAGTCTTTCAATTTTTTAAAATCTTTGTTTGGGAAAAAAAATTCGGGAAATGTAGGAAAAATAGCCAGAAGAGAAGTTTATTGACTCCCTTTTTTCTGCATGTGTTTTGCTGACTCTCCAAAGTGCCCTGGTCTGTAAATACACTGCTTGGTGTAGATATCCTAGAGAAAACATTTGAGGTCAATGGATAATGACAGAAATGTGCAGACATGAAAAGAGAAAATTGACCATCTTAATGTGCATCTTCTAGATTATCTTTGATTTTTTGGCATAGTGAGAAAGAATATTCCTCTTAAAACCTCTTTAGGTCCTTGTGGCCTTTTAGTGTGGGGTTTATTTTCTGATAGCTGTTTTAATCTGTCTTTCAATGGCTCACAACACAGGATTACTGTGTGTGGTGAAGGGCTTTGAGAGAGTGTGGATGGAAGGGGCTCTTACTGGGCTCATCTTCAACCATGCTGTTTCCCTATTGCCTTTTGCTGCATGTGTTCAAACCCTTTTACAGTTAATGCACATGATTTAAAAATACTTTTTGAATAGAAATTTACCATACTGAGGCATAAAAAAATTGTAGGAAGTGTGGTGGCTCACACATTCAAAATGGAGACAGGATAAATGGCAAAACCTGCCTTCTGTTTGGTCTTAAAATAAGTGAATATCCAGAATTTGGAAAACTAAAAATGGGAGTTCAGGTGTGTGAGAAGGAGGACCTGTTTAAGAAATGGAAAGTTCAGGATCCTGCTGTAGGTATACAAAAAGACTAAACATAAAAGACTATGGAATAAGAAAAACAACCCTATTGAAAACTTTCAGTATTTCTGGACAATTTTGACAAAACCAAAAATATTAGTAGTTTTTTTCCATTTTGTGACTTATGCTTGCTCTCAGGTAACCAAGCTTACTCTGCCTGCTTAAAGTTTATTTCTTCTTAATGTTGTTCAGAATAAATTTGAAATGGAAATAACAAGCATCTACTTTTGGCAAGGAGGAATCTATAAGGTTTTTTTTTTTAGATGGGCATTTCCATATTGTTTAATGTAACAGAGCTTTAGTGAAATTGGGGCCATAAGAAAAACAGTTAAAAGATACTAAGAAAAGAAGCTAGATTTATTTTTAAATGAAATTGTCAGTAATTGAAAATAGTTGATCAGATTCAGGGCATCATCTGTGGTTTTAAACTTGAGAGTGTTCACAGCAAAAAGTCTTATGCTGGAAACTCTTAAATTATGCAGCCATTACATTTGACTTAAGAATTTATCAGGAAAAATGTATCTGCAATTAGTGTAATTAATTACCAAAAGACATAATTAACAGCCAAATACAGATTTTTTTGCCCCCCACCACCACTCACACGTTTTGACAGTTGTTGGTGTTTTAGTCTCTGAAGCTTTACCAAAAGCAGAGTTCCTGTGTCAAAATCAGTTGTTATTCATTAAAAACATGTTTCTGAAGTTTGAATGTAAATATATACAGCTGTTAGATATATGTGTATACATAACCCCATGTATTATATGGGTTTATGTATACATATATATATCTAACAGCTCCTCACAATGTGAAATGACAGTGTTAATAGAAAATACTAATGGAAATTTAATAGCTACTTAAAAAAAGCTTTTAGAAGTCCATTGATGCAGCATTTCATGCATGATACTGATTTTAATGGTGAAGATAAATCATCAGTCAGCATCTGACAGCCTGTTCTCCTTGCAGTTAAACAGGAAAGTTAAAACCAGCTGAGTGTTGTGGGGTGGTTGCTTATGCAGTGCTGTGGGATGGGCTGGATAACTTAATGTGTGCAGAATTCACACAGTGAAAAAAGAAGTGTATGTCTGTAAAAATAAGCCTGATTTTTAAAAAGTTCTGTTTAAAGGCAGAGAAAACAAAAAAGGTAAAAACTTGATTAATATATCACAACTATGCCATTTGGTTTTCTAATAAAATCAGGATGCAATTTTATTACTTTTTTCCTCTCCAGATATCCAAGAGCAGTAACTTCTGGGTTGGGGTGTTTAAGACATCCATAGTGTGTACAGGGCAGGGAAGAACAGAGTGTCCTCCCTGTGCTGCAATTTCCTTGAACATATAATACAAAACTTTCTTTCCAGCTTTCCTCATGTTTGTTTTGCAACACATGTTGGCAGTGGAAAACAGACAATCCTGTTCTCCCAATTTGTATTTAAATAATGTATTAATATAGTAAAACTTGGTAGAAAAGCTATTTAGCCTTTATCTCCCAGAGCAGGTTTGAATAATGATAGTTGTTCCCTGTGTAGGATTTACTTCTTCTCAAAGCAGCTTGGGCTTAGGTAGGCCCTTAGTCCTGCAGTCTTTGGTGTTGTCAGCAGTTTCTTATTTTTACTGTAGCTCTTAACAAATTTAGTTTTGAATCAGATGTTGACTACTGCAGTGGTGTTTTATAGTTTGATGACAGATTTCTTAACCCATCTTAATAACATATATGCTGGCAAATAAGCATTTCCCTCCTGCACCCCGACGATACTTGGCACTTGCTGTGGTTCCTCGCGTTGTTTTCTCAGTTATTTCCCTGAAGCTAAACAGAGCCATGCCTTCCTGCTCTTGACAGGCACCTTGGAGTTGGTAATTTAAGGAACAGAATAGTAGGAACAGTCATTGAGAAGTTTTCAGAGTAAGGATCAGAAAAGTGACTGCATGTAAACCTTGCCACAGTTAGACTTGTAAAATTCAGTCTTACTACAGCATATGTTAGATACGTATTTTTGACTAATTCAAGGATAAGAAATGCTTGCTTTCCTTTTTTTTTTCTGTGTGCATGTTTCTGGCATAATGACACACATATATATATTATTTTCATTAAATAGCCTTTCTTGAAAGGTTAAAAAAAACTGTCTTATGACAAGAGGTTTCTTTGGTGAATTAAAGAACAATAATTTGGCAGGAACTAATGATTTAAAAATTTTTTTTCCTCTCCAGTCTAATGTATTTATGTTTTCAGGATACCATTGTTAGTTATGGTGTTCTTATAGTGGTATTTCACAGTTTGTTTGGGGGGGGGGGGGTTTGTGCTAGAGTTTCTTTTGGACTTTCTCTTTTTTTTTCATATCAGCTGTATAACATTTGAAATTCTGTGTGTTGATTGTAGTACTAGAGCAGCAGGAGAATGCAGTGTGCTTGGTTAATATCAGTGTAATAGGGGAAATAGACAAAAAAGGTAGCAGAATTAATAGTTTTTTCCTTTTGCAGTTTGCACAGTTGTCTTTTTCTAGACATGCTCTTGAACATCCAGAATTGTGAGGAGTGTTAGCACAAGGTGTGTTTTCCTCCCAGCTATCTGTCAAGGTTACAAGGTCCATATTTTTTCCTCTGGACTCTTTGCTGTTTCTCTGCTTCTTCATAGACTAGTAGTCAGCTTGAAAACTTTGGTTGGTACAGTCTGGAAGACAGCCAAACCCAGTAAGCTCTAAAGAACTATTAATATAGTTTTCCTCTTCTTTCTTCCTTCTTAGAGAAAATGATACTGCCTATACCTATTGGAACCCAGCACACAAAAAGAACTGTCTGGCCTTTAATCTTGGTTGGTTTTTTTTCCTTAGCCTTTTTGCCACTGCAAGACAGATCCTTGACTGTCTTTCCTTGTCATGCTAGGCATTTCAGAAGCTCTTTGAATTCTGAAGCCCTAAGCCAGGAATATCCTAAGGTTCATCAAAACTGCTCTTTGACGTAATGGGGTTTCAGCTGGGCCAATGTATTGATAGATGTCAGTTACTTGTCATGGAGAGTCCCCAGAAGGCAGATGGCTTTGCATGGCAAGTATCTCCAAATCTGCTACTACACTTAGTAGCAGGAGATAATGTATTTTTTTCTGCCTGTGTTACAACAGTGTTCTGCAGATGTGGCTCATGACAGTGAAATCTGTGGGAGGCTTTCATTTCCTGAAAATTGGGTGAAATGATTTTGCCCTGAGATGGTGTTTTACAGGGGTTATGCTTGAATAGCTGCAGTAGTGTTAATTCATAACGACACTTGTGAATTGTTTTCTTGCTCTTTCAAGAGGAGCCATGTTTCTCTTGGTTTCCCATGGATCACAGAAAATTTCTGTAAATGGATCAGTTGTGGAGTGTAGAAAACTTGAAGTGTAAATTGAGGATGCATTAAGTGAAATCTCTGCATTCTCATTGAATTTACTCATTCCTAGACCGTGGGTTTGCCCCAAATTTTTTCAAAGATATCAGAAACTCAACTAGAGAAGAAATGAATAGTGTCCTGCTCCTTCTTCACTTCAGCAGTGCTAAAGGAGGTGAGGCTGAAAATAATTGCTGCCAGAACTTAATACAAAAAGGAAATCAAAACCTTCTAATTATTTTTCTGTAGTTATTGTTATCAAGAATATCCAGACTTAGTCTAATTAAAGAAGGCAAGGCTTCTGCTTCATAGTTCAGGTACTCTCTGCTTATTAGAAATAATCTGTTCTCACAAATAAGTATCTCTTGTTAATTTTACATATGCTTGTTAGAACATTTTTCTCCTGAGTTTTGGAGGCTGGTTTTCATCCTGTTCATGTTCACCAATTTGATTGACATCATTGTTCATGGAAGTGAGTTCTATGAGTTTGGTAATATATTTTTTTTTATGATTTATTTATTTGGTTTCTGTGTTTTGGTGGGGGTTGTGTTTGCCTTTTTATTTTTTTAAAGTACCAGTGACTGGTTCCACAATTCCTCTGTTTACACATTTTGATGACTTTGGTGTTGCTGTTGGAGAATCTGCAATTCCTTCCTGTCTGAGAAACACTTTACTTCCTGGTAAAATGGGAATTTGGAATTTTTTGTAGGCCCCAAGGGTGTGGTCAGAGGGTTCCATTCTCACCTCTTCGTTCAGGCACCTTGAAGTACTGGCTGAAGTTGAAGTATGGATTGATCAGAAACATCTTTTTGGTCAGAATAAAGTGGCAATACTTGAACCTATTTCAGTGTTTTTGATTGTTCTCACTGGCCGTGCTTTTCTAATGAGATGAAAGTTGCTGTATTTCAGCCAGAGAGGGAGATGACCTTTGAGACTGGTAATCTGACTGCCCCAACAAATGAAGTGATATGGCCAGGTAGAAATTTTAATTGGTCCTACTTGGAACCTTGAATATAATTGTCCCAATAGACAAAAATCAGCTTGTAGTAATAGTCTATTTTATTTAATGTCATTCAGAATTGTAACAGTGAAAGGCTCTTAACACTGTATTTCTGAACCTTAAAATCTACTTGGTCAGCTTTTTCACTGTAGCTTCAAGGAACCATGCAGTAAGGCCAAAGTGTTGAAAGTATTGCTTTCTTAATGAGGAATGCACCCAAAAAGGGTTCCTTGTCCCTTCTCAATGAGAGCTTGTCAGAGCAGAAGTCAAGCTGCCTATTAAGCAGGGAGGGAATACTTGCACAGCAGCCACCTGGAGAGTTGTTTATTACTTTGCTAAATGTTATAGATGGTGCCATAATACAGTCATCATCAGTTTGGGAAAACAATGCAGTTTTAAAAAAATACCAGAAAATAAAATCTATCTTCTAATTCTAGTTTATCAGTTCTACATGCTAATGTTGATCATTAGAGCTGCTTGTTCTAAGAAAAAGGTCTTTTTCTTCCCTCTCTAAAATGAGAGATTTAACAAGTAGCTCGAGTATGCAGGTACTTGCACAATTATTCTGTGTGTTTTAATAAAAATGTGCATGCTCATGTTTGTTTTTTTTTTTTTTTTTTGTTTGTTTGTTTGTTTTTGTTTGGGGTTTTTTGTGAGGGTTTTTTTGGGTTTTTTGTTTGGGTTTTTTTTTTCTAGAAATTCAGTCTTTAACCTGATGTTAAATATCTCTTTTGGGGGCTTGGTTGTGGAAAGAAGCCAGCATTTTTCATCAAATCCTCCTTATCACTTTTTGATCCTGGCTTCTGAAAAGGAATATATTCTTCATAGAAGCTGGAGGGTTTTTTAACTGGTGTTAACACATGTTTTTTGTGCTAGGTGGTATTGGACTGTGAGCTCTCTGGGGAATGAAGTGTAAAGATGTGAATAGCTATTTGTGACTGTTGATAATTTTTAAAGAAATATAGATGAGGACAAGTTTTGGGCTTGCAGCCAGTGTATCTTTCCCAGTTGTCTCCTTTTCTATTAGTCTGTTTTGTGTCAGCTCTAAGAAGTTAAGTTTTTGCCTTGCTGTGTAAACCATGTTTTCCTACCCAGCATTTTGGGGGTGCCAGCTGACCCAGCAGACCTTTGAGGGAGTGGTGTCTCTGTCTGGTTTGAGTGACCTGTGTGAAGATTGTAGTAGTGGGCTTCACAACATGCTGAGGAGAAGAAAAGATCAGATTCTTGGGATCTTCTGGAAACTAACTTTTATCAGAGAATAACACTAAGAAATAATGTCAGCTTTAAGAAGCTCTCTGTGTAGCTAGAAGTAGTTGCTTTTCTTCTTTTAGAAAATACTTCTAAATATGTTGTAAAATTAACATGAGCTTCTGGATAAATACAGAGTTTGAGCGTCTGATCTATTCTTACTCTTTTTAGGCCATCGTGACTGCACAACCTATTTCCAGAGTAATAAGATATCTTATTTAGGTATTGATGTTTAAAAGCTTAAAATGTAAATGCAAAAGAGGTGCTGTTTGATTCCTTGGGTGAAAGGTGGTGTGATGTGTGTGTGATTCTTAAATTTTGTTTTATACAACTACTGTGACTTACAATTATGCTTACATTTAAGCATAATTCCCCCCCCCCTTTCAATTAAGAAATAAATCTCATACAAGAAAATTTCAAGGTATTCCACACAGTTTTTGTTTATTTGAGAAACTGTTACAAGTTACAGTGTGCTTTGCATATTGTTGTATATCTTTGGTTTATTTCCAGTAAGAAATTGTATGTATATTTAAAATATTCTAGTAGTCAGTAATGGTTATTGTGTCTGGTTGTTGCTTCCCAGAAGGCAGAATCTCTTTATTCCATATGGCATTCAGGAAGTCTGATCTTTCTGTAGTCTTTAAGAAAGCATACATTTTTAATGTTAGGTCTGTCCCCTTTCCAATCTGAGATCCTGCTACTCTGAGTAGCAGCTCTGACTCAGAATCTTTTTCTTGCAGGGTCTCTTCCAGTTCCAAACAGCTTTGTCTCCTTCTCGTTGACCAGTGCCATCAGAACCTTACACAAAACACTGCCTTCTAGATTTTACCTTTCTGTGAGCTGAACTCTGCTGGATAATGCTTGAAAAATACTGCAGGGTTTCTTTCTATAATAAGCAAAAAATATATCACAGTATTTATTAAGGTCTCTGATAATAGTAGCAAATGAGTTTGCAGCTATTTATTTTAATACCATGTTTTTAACATTCAGCATAAAATGGAGTTGCTATATACATGCCTCTTATTTCTTGTGGACCTTTTTTTTTTTTTCACTGTAGTGAAGTGGAATTTGACTGGAAAGGACCACTAAAAAAGGCTCCTGCCTTTAGGACATGTTGGATCTGAGCTCTGTGAACTTTCCATGTCATCTTTCTCTGTTTTGTAGGGATTTTGTTTGCTTTGGGTAGGGGTTTCTGGGGGTGGACTTGGTTTTTTGGATGTGGTATTCCTAGCTAGTGTTCCTTTTTCTCTTCAGAGAGGTCCTCAGATAGCTTTCAGAAGAAAATGGTCTCCATTTCAAAAGCAACTTTAAGCCATCCATAATTTAAACTAATCCTTAAATGCTGCCTGGAATCTCTACTGGTGTGAGAAACCTTTGCTCTGAGATACAGAGTAGTATGTGCAAATTCTCTATTCAGTATCTTTCATGTTTTGGTGCTGTATCTTCTTTCAGGTGTCAGCCACTTGTTAGGAATGTTTTCAAGGACACAGGATGAGTGTCAGTCACACTACTGATACATGCATTTATTTAACAGCTCTCCCAGAGACTTGCTCCTTAAAGAAAAATGTTGGGTGGGGATGTTCTGCTTGTTTTTTGGGCAGCAGTTTGTTGAAGAGATGTTGCTGTAAGTGCAAATACAGAACTGCCTTGTATTTCTGTTCTGTAAGTTATTTGCCTTCATTGTTAGCTCCGTTGGGGGTTCCTTCCTCTCTACTCCCTTAAATTTTTGTCATCCTCTCTTCCCTGTTGGAGTTTTAAGGTAATCCAGAAGTGGATCCAGTCAAGTTGTTGGGGCTGTCACCTCACAGGCTGGCAGGATGCTTGATATGGGTATTGCCAGATTTATGGCAAGATGAGCTCAATCCAAAGCAAATGAGCTGTATCAGTTAACATTTTAGTTGCTTAATTTGTGTTTTCTTCTAATTATGAAGATGGGCAGTGTTGGATTTTTTTTTTTGTTTTAATAATTTATTATTTCATTATGAAGTTGTACTGGTTGACTTAAAACATTGTTTAATGAACTCTTCCTGTTAAAAGTTGCTTGATAGGCAAGATGAATCATGCCTTCATTCAGATAGGTTCAGTATAGATTAACTTTATTTTTCAGAGCTGCTCTTCTAGATCTATTCTCAATTTGATACAGATTTTCCTGTCTGAAAACTGGTTGGTTAAATTTCTCACCAGATTTTCCCCCAGCCTGCAGGAGCAATTTCAGTTCTGTCTGTTTGGAAATACCTGCCACCCCCAGGACTCTGCTTCTCTTGACTACAAATCTTTTTGTTTGGTTTGGTTTTGCTCCTCCTGCCCTGTTTGGGAAAGGTAGAGAAAACCAGCAAAAAATGTGATGTTGCAGAGTAAAAACTTAAGTGATCAAACCCTATGGATGAGTGTATGAGCTGCCTTCCTTGAGACCCTTTGCCCCCTGTTTCTTTTTTATGATGAATCTATTGGGGCAATTTAAAGCTTTTTTCTTTTTATTTTAGAGAATTTATCGACCTTACAGTTGTCATTTATATTTACATGGTCTTTGGAAATATTATCTGAACACATATAAGGTAGAAATGAAACCACATGCACATGTTTTGGAAAAAATGTCGTGGGCATGATTAATTTTCTCTAGAAGTGACCTAGGTGTGTATATTTTTCAATTAATAGCTCTTGACAACACTTTGTTACTTCTCTGTAACTTAGGTCTTCATGAAACAAAAGAAATCAATTGTATAATTTTGTTTTTTTTTTATTTTAATATATTCAGTTCCACAGCATCTGTGGAAATACAAAACATTCTTGACAGTAGTTACTAGAATGGCAGATTTTTCTTCTTCTTTTCCTCCTGGAAGTATTTGTCCTTTTTGGTCTTCTGTGGATCTTAAAGCTTATAGTGTTACAGTTCAGGTTCATAAATTGTTTTGAACTATCAGATGAGATAATTCTTAATTTAAATTTAGGTTTTGACCTGGTAGAGTCATGAAGTTCAGTAAATGTGATTTTATTTGAAATTATTTTATCTTACTATATAATTGGTGTAAAATATTCGGGTAAATATTTTTATTTGAGAGCAGACTCAGCTTAATTTAATCTGTTAAAAACTGCAAACATACTGACTTGGTTGAAACTGTGACAGCATCTGGCAGTCATTTCAGCAGGTGTTTGTATGATGATATTAATATTACACACACACTCTTCCAAATTTGTTTATTGACTTTTATGCTTCTATCATCAACAAATGTGATTATAATGCTTTTTATGTGTGTTACTGCCTGATACTGTTACACTTTAAAATAGGGTTTTTTGAAATATTTTAGAGGCACTGAGCTTCTGTATTTTAGAACAGATATTTCTGCTCTAAAGCAGGTGTATGTTGAAGTGGTTTTTAGGGAAGGATTTTCAAAATAGAACTTTTGCAGTCTGGATTAGGAGTTTTCTTGCTCAGGGAAGGGCAGTGTTGAGGAAGTGTTGCTTTGTGAGCAGCATCTCTCTGAAAGCTCCCAGTGTAGCTGCTTTGGTCTGCTCAGGGCTTACAGGGGACACCTGGAAGGCTAAAACAAGCACCAAGACTGCTGCTCGAAGAGGTCACTCAAAACCTTCAGGTTTCCTGGTACTGTTTCACCTGGCAGTAACTACACAGGCTGCATCTGGAAAAATAGGATCAGTTGTTATCCCTGAAGTGTCAGAAATCCATGCAGAAGCCCCTCAGAAGTGTGGCAGAAATTGCTGGTGAGAGACATCATGGTACCCTTCCCTTGTCTTCCTCTGTGTTCAGATAGAAAAAGGAAGATTTTAATTCTTCTGATACCTGCTGTGAGTGTGTGCACATCCCTTAATGTCAGCTGTGCTAGAAGAGTGATCTTTTAGTAGGACTCCTGCCATTTTCCTCAACATGCTGCAAGAAAATGAATATATTTCTGTTCTGCTTAGCCAGTCCTTCAGTGTTTCAGCCAAACTGACCTTTCCTTCCATTTTACCCCACAGGCTTCTGCTGTCTCTTTCCAGCACTAATATGTTCTGTCCTTTGTGGCCTCCATGGGTGTTCTTCTGAAGACCTGATTGAGGTTTATCTGTGCCCTTTCCATCACCTACTGAGAGATCAAAATTCTCTGCTTTGCTTATTATTCTGTTGCTGTGTTTCATGTGGCAATTTTGAACTGTTGTACTGACCATCCAGAACAGGGGGAAAAACCCAGCTGTTCTGACAGTCATCTTGTGTCTTCAATGCAAAATAGAGGAGCACAGTGGGCTTGAGACACCATGCTCCAAGTCCCCAGGTAGTTTCTGGGGGATGTTAGCAACAGTAATCATAGCTACTGTATCAAATCTAAAATAGAAACAAGGGCTGCAAAATCGATCCCTGCTGCAGTGTCTGAGTACATTTGGGTGTTTTGCTGTGGGGAGCCTTGGGGCTGGTGGTGGTGCCTGAATTCCTCCTGACAGGGCCTGCTTCACACCCACGGCTGCCGTGCCAGGCAAGGCTGGGAGCTCTCCTGTAGCAGCTTCTGTCTTCTGCCTACCTTGTTAAATTGAGAGGGTGTTTTCCATCAGAGATGCAAAGAAACGGGTAAAACCAAGTGACTGAACCATGAGTGTGCACTGAGTCTGCTCTGAGGTCACTGACCTCCCACAGGCAGCGATCCCCATGCTGGGCCAGACATGCCTTCATAGGGAAATTCACTACAGTTCATCTATCAATGTCCTTTAGGCTTTTTGCATAATTCAGAAATACTTGTCCTTCCTAGGTAGTGAAGTGGTCAGATGTGAGGTGTGCTTGGGAAGCAGTAGACAGGGAGTGTGAGCCAGCTTCTAGCTGAAGTTTTGGAAGTGGCTCTCTTTTAAAAAGTGGTGGATCTTGATAGAAATTTCACAGTTCACTTCTGTCCTTAAAAACCTGTGCTGTTGGTGGTTCTCCCCAGTCATGTGGTCTTGTGCCTGTGCTGAGCTGGGCCAGCTGCTTACATTGTTTTAGGCTGATCATGGAGGTATTTGCAGGTTAATTTTCAGGTGGATTAATGAGCTGATGATGCTCTCCTCTATTGTTCTGTGTGGAGGTGTACACATCACCTGTGAACTTCATCTTTGCACAGCTTCTGTCCTCTGGATGTTGTGGCAGTGTTGTGATCTCTAATGGAACGTGGCAAGGTTGCCGTTTATAAATATCTGCCAAGGAAGGGGAAAAATAGTTTGGGGTTTTGGTGTTTTTTTTCACTGATGTAGCAGCTCAGGCTGCATGGTATGGATAATCCAATATAAGGACAATGTTTTGTAATTTATGTCAAAAAACCCCAACCCAGAAACCATTAGGAAAATCATGAGATTAAGATTTTGAAGCGCGAGTGAGTCACTTCAGAATTGCATTGCTTTGTTTTTTAAAGACTGCTGTAGTACTGGAAGAGTAAGGGAGTTTTTATTGGTGGCATATTGGGTTCTTTTTTGTGTTGTGTTTGGTTTTGTTTTGTTTTTTTTTTACATTAGTCTCTTCAACCTAATATATTCAGGCAAAGCGCTGGCTCTATGGCATAGCTTTTTGGCTATTATTTTCACATCACATTTTGCCCAGTTTAAGAAGAAAAAGGCAATTAAAATGAAAAGGAAATGCAAAATTGTTTCCTCACAGTTAAGCATCTGCAGAAAGTGTATATTTTTCTTAAGTGGAGTTGGTTTTAATGTATTTTCTAGATGGTTTTTGTTCTGGCACTCTTAAAATTCTTGCAACTTTGTAATGTAATGTTAGTTATAGGGCATGCAGCGATGAGATTGTTTCTTGGTTGTTTCAAGTATGTTCCATAAATATATGAACAGGGAAAATTGAAACTAATGAATCAAAACCTTTAGAATTATACTCATGACACTTTCTGCACTTCTTTTTTAAAGGGCAGGGAGAAAATATGCTCTTACTTTCTCAAGTGTAATTTAGGTGAAGAGAATGGATGTGTTTAAGGCTACCTCCATTTTACAGAAGGTTTTGTGTGCTGGCCTGAGCTGTTCCCAAAATGTTTGAGGAAAACTCAGTCTTGAGTTTTGTACTAAGTGCTATGTTTACTAAGGGATTTCTTGATAACATTTAGTTAATAATTGACACTTCAGTGTTCCTCGTTCTGCTGATAGTGTTAGGTAAAAAATGTGAAGTAATGAGGTGATTGAATTAGCATAGCAAATTAAATGCTTACAGAGAGACCAAAAGCTTAGGCTTTTGCTTTTTCTTATGCTGCTTCTGTGTAGCTGCTGTGTGTGTATGGAGAAAGTACACATGAACTTAGATTCATATGCTGTGATTTTTTTTTTTTTTTTTTTACTAGAAGTACTGTGCTCTCTAGCACTTCCTCCCCACCCTTCTGACTAGGTACTTACCTGAAAATTTCTGTAGCATTTTCCTGGTATAAAGCAAAACTACAGTTCCAATTATTGAATTTTTTTTTGCTTGTTTGCAGATGATGATGTACCTGCAGATATGGTTGCAGAAGAATCAGGTCCTGGTGCACAAAACAGCCCATACCAACTTCGCAGAAAAACTCTTCTACCTAAAAGAACAGCTTGTCCTACAAAGAGCAGTATGGAGGTAACTTCTTTGGGTTTAATTGTAAGGAAATGTTACAGTTTCAAGAATATGAAACTAGTTCATCTTTTTCTTAAGTTATCTAATGACTGAACTCATTTGTTTCATTAAAGGGTGCCTCTACTTCAGCTACTGAAAACTTTGGTCACCGAGCAAAACGTGCTAGAGTATCTGGGAAATCCCAGGATTTATCAGGTAATAACTTCTGTAAAAAAAAGGGGCAAGGGAGAAGGAGTTAGAGACATTTTAACATCACACATTCTCCCACACAGCTTGTCCTGAAACTGTTTTTCTGTGTATTCTCCAACTAAAAAACAGTACTGGGGAAAAAATACCAAAACAGAACTACAAGCTTGTTCTGATCTTCAAATTTGATAGCATGATTTTAATCAGAATTTTTAGAATCTGATCCTTTGTTCTGTGTGCTTCACTGCAGGCATGTTTTGGTTGTTTTTTATTCTCATAGTGCTGTGTAGTTGTATCTAAGCTGCTGTTAGGAGCAATAATACTGCAGTGCTTAATTACCATTTCTCATATTGATGGCATTGTTCCATTGCATTTTTAGGGGTAGTTTGGGTATGTCATCATAACACTTCATTGTGGAGACAGGGAGAAACTTGGTGTGTTTGTAAATAAAAACCAGCTATACCAGCATACATAATGTACATAGATTTTTGCACACATCCACAGTAAACGTACGTTGTATAATAAACACACACCCAATACATGTGTATAAAACTGTATTGTGTGTGTATTTTATTTGTGTGCACACACTTTGTAGATATATACAGGCACACACCCCCTGCTTGTTCTGTTTTCTGTGTAGTTTTTCAATCTCTCTGCTTATATTCTTTTTTGTCTCCTGACACACTCTTCAGTTCCAGGAGATCTGCTGTCACTTTTGCCTGGAAAATCAACACCAGTGCTTGCCAACTCCCATCTATGTGGTCTCTCCTGCTTTTCTTGCTTCTGGTTTTTTTAGTCCACGTCTCCCTTAATATTGGGAATTAAAACTGAGCAGCTGGCACAAGACTTTGAGTCTGTTTTCATGTCTTGTGTTGAGGTCTGCTCTTTCTGGCTTCTCATCTTCTCTATAGCATAGTTTTTTGTCTTTTGAGCTGTCTTTCATTTTCCCCCTTTTGTTTTATAGTCCCCCTCTTTGATCAACTCTCTAATTTCAGCAGCTGTTAAAGAACCATTTAACTTCAGATTTATATTCTTGAAATAGCCAGAACCAATTGGACATAATCCTGTGTCATTTTGCAGTGATTCATTTCCTGATTGGCTCTCTGGAGCCTTCTGCAGAGTCGTCTTGTCACAGACTCTGTTTCTCTTGAGTGTTCTTAGTTTTCTTCCATTTCTTTAACTTCTTTGCTGTGTTTGTCATTGTGCTTTTACTCTCCTCCTTTCTTCAGTGAAAGTGTGTAACTTTCCAACATGAATGACATTGATTTCCTGAGGAATTCTCCATGCTTTCACTGCACATTCCATTTGTTAGATTCTTGAGCTCACATGGGGAAAGTATGGGGATTGTGGAGGCTTCTCCAGCATGGAATTGACAGAGGAATCACTGTAAACAGTGATTTTTATAATTTTACTTTTAAGACCATGTTCAAACCAGTTGCAGTGTAAGAAGGGAGTGTCCTCCTCAAGCCATTATCTATTAACCTCTATCCCAGTATTGATGATGGCTATTTTTTATTGTCCCTGTTGAGTTTCTAAGAGATTCCTCTGAATTCCTACAAATACTGATTGTGGTGAGATTTATTTTAACACCCAGTCCCCCATTCCTCATATTTTTTGTTGGCATAGGTAATGATAGCTGTTGTAACTGCGTTGTAGGTGTGAGACTTCTTGGATTGTCATGAGTGGTGACTGTGTATTGTCATCTGGGCTGTACAGATGTTTATTTCAAAACTCTAGATGAAATCATGGCATGGGACTAGAAATACAGGAAAATTTCTTGGTGGAAAACCATTCCTTGTTGTACAGACTCTGAGTGGAGGAAAATTCAGCAAAGTTGAAAGGAGAAATGCGAGTCAACTAAAGTTTCCAACTGGAATGGAGCCAGGAGTTGGAAAAACGTGTATTTTAATACAGATTTCAGAGTTAGTTCTGCTGGGAGTGTTGCTATTTTAAATTTCTCTTTTCACTGAACTATGGATTTGCTGTACATTCTGAGACTCGAGGTTACTGGCTCACTCACTGATTGTTCTGTACACTAGGAACATGCATAAATTTACAGAACTTACTGACTTTTTAAATTGATTTTGTTCTTTTCCTATTGATTTCCTTAGCTATTTTCCCAAGAACAATACATGCTATGTTTCTGACATATTTCTGCTTCTTAACAAGATAAATACGTCCCTATGGAGCAAAAGCTATTTGTCTCCATCTTCTCCACGAAAATGGACAAAAAAGGCAACCATATAAGACACAATTTACAATTTTGGATTCTTGGGATGGCATTCTTGGTCTTTGTGCAAAGAAGGGAATTCACTTTCAAGCAGCTTTCTCTGCTCTTTGTCTTGGTATTACTTTTCTAGTCCCTATCAGCTAAATGATCAAAAGTGAAACTGAATTAGCTTAGTGAATATCCTGTGGAAACTGAGTGACATAATAGCTGTGTTTTTGATTTTCAGGTGTGCAGTATATTAATGCTCACTAAATCATAAATAGTTCAACTGTCATTTTACATTAGGGCAAAGATAAAGATTGATGATGACCTCTCACACTTTGTTTTTACTTTTATCCTTGTCTGGTTTTGGCACTTATTTGGAAAACTGGTTGGGTTTATTTTAATATGAGTATGTATTTTGTACATTACCTTTACTTCATCAATAGGCATGAAACTGTCAGGAGTAGGAGCATATAAATGTTTCTGATTTGGTGGCCAGACAAGCCTTTTAAAACTGTTTTGGCTCATTTTTGTAAACTGAGAGGAAGAACACATTGATTACATCCTTGCTTTGACACATCACTAAAAGATAATCTAAGATGTGAAGTGTGGATTTATAGAACAAAAGCATGTAGGTCTCTCTTGGATACAGAGAAGTCTTCACATTAAGAAGCAAATTAGCTTTTTCAAATTATACTGGAGAATTTCACCTCATAATCACTGTATCAGTGATTTGAGTGGAGAAATCTTAAATCAACCCTTGCTTAATTGAGCAGAAGCACAATCTAAATTAAATTGCTCACTTCTACAGGATTTTGAATAAAGCTGAGTGAGGATAGCAAACACCTGTAAAATCATCATCCTCATTTTGAAAGCAGTGCCTATTTACAAGAAAATGCAACTTGAAAAATTGCAGGGGCAAGAAGGTTAATTGAGGCTTTAAAACTTTTATTATTATTTTTATTTTAAGTGTTTTAACACCTTCTCAAAGGTTGGTCCTTGTCCCCTGTAGTAAGGAAGCACATCTGGATTTCAGTTTTAATTTTGAAACCGAGCGTAGGGAGGAAAACAGGAGTGTGAACTTTGGAGCAGTGGGAAGGCACTTTATTAGTGAGCTTCTCCATTCAATAAAAAATTATTCAAGGTCCTAACATAGATAAAAGAAGAAAAAGACCTGCATTTTGTTTAGGGAAGTAACTGCTTAAATTGTATGCCTCAGGGATTTATGTGTTAAAAGGAGAAGACAGGTCGTGGAAAACTTGGGAAGATTTACTGTTTTGCATTTGCAGCACATTTCAGCTTTCAGTAAGACAGTAGAAGACTACATCTAACTGGAAAGCTACCAGAAAAAGATTAATTCAGAAGCAATGTCCAGTTATCCTGTGATGCATTTCAAGAGTAATTAAGACTGTAGAATGAAGTGCTCCTGCCTGTTTGACACAGGTAGAAAGAACCCTTTATATCTGCAGTGGAAAAAGACCTTTTTAAAAACCAGCATTGATAGTGCATGTAACATTTTTTGGTGATGCCCAACCATGTTCCTCTTACAGGCTGCTGTTAAATTCTTCAGACTTCAGGCTCCCCAAGTATCTCTTGAGCAGAAAGCCTTTCCAGACTACTTGCATTTCATAAATGTTACCAACTTACTGGCTTCAGCATGGCTCATAAGGCTTTGCTTTGTTTTGCTTTTTCTTGAATAAAAATAGTTTTGTAATCTGCCATTAATGCTGGTGCAGAACAGAACTTGGCCAACTTCTGGGCATTTTTTCCTGTTTCTTTCCTTGTGTCCCATGCTAGCAATTCTGTAGCTTGCAATGGACTACATCAAGGAGCTGATCATAAAAAAACTCTGGAGGAGGATAGATACTGTGGGAGCAAGTAGCTATGGGCATGTAGAATGATGGCACTTAGCACTTTGGCACAGCATATATTCTTGTTGGGTTGAAGTGGCATGTACCTGTAGTTTATAACTGTAAACTGGGGTGACTGCTGTGAGCAGCTGTCAACTGCATAAATACCCCTCTGGCATCTGAGATGAAATTGGCACTCTGGAATCACTAAGGGGACGTTCATACAATGACATGATAAGGAACATGTTCAGGGATGGTGCTGAAATCTCAGGAATATTTCAGAATTTCTACTACCTGGTCTGGTCAGAGGTATAAACATAACACTGGAAAAATCACTTCTGTCACAGGTTCTGGTGATGTGGTCTGCAGACCCCAGTTTAAGGTGGGGTAAAAAAGTCACAGTTTGGTGCCTGCAGTTCCTGTCTTCTCCATCTTACAGCTGGAAATAACACATTTCTTTGTGCTGTCTTGCCCCGGGGGAAACCTGGGGCAGTTTGTTTTGTTTTGTTTATATGTGAAATCTCGCCTGGACACTATTTTTCAGAATGTTATTCCCTCATGCTTAGTAGGTCATCTTTCTTAAGGTCACTTCAGTAGGCTTCTTGGAGTAGCCACATTGATAGTCCTGTTGATCCTTAGGTTCACACATTCTAAGAAAATATGATGTGGGGGGCATTACGTGGATGTAATTGTGCTGTGAATTTAGCAGGCACGAACTTTGAATGAATGCCTTGCATACAAATTCTCTAAACTTTGGAAGCTGCTCTGTGTGGTTGTGCCTTTAGGATCATAGAGAGGATCCTGAAGGCATTAGCCAAAGAGGTGACCTTTGCAAGCAGAACTCGCCTGCTTTGAGGATTCCTGCCCCAGGAAGGTCTGGTGAGGACACAAACTGCAGGCAGGGCTTTCCCAAAGAAACTGTTGTGTGTGGAGTGTCCATGTGCCCATGAGCAGGGGTTTAACAAAGTGCACTCCCATCTCCACACAATGGCATGGAAATACAACTTTCTCCAGCCTCTCTGAAGAAATGCATCTGGCAAGACTAATACTTCTTCTGGTTTAGATTTTTCATTTTAAAAGGAGGAACATAAACGGGAGTAAAGGGAAGGAGGAGACTTGGGAGTTATTGATGGCTGTTGATTTCCTACATCCCAGATGTCCTCTTTCCCTAATGTGTTCATTGTGGGAGAACAAGGAAGTCTTCCTAGTAGTTTTTACAGAGAGTGACTATTTGTGATTAAATTCTTTTGTGTTTGAAAAACATGTGCAGACATTTTGGCTTTGGGACTGCATTATTATTATTGTATAGATAATGTGGGTTAATTGAACCACAATGGAGCTAATAGCAGTGAGAAGCCAGCATTTCTGGAACATGCACAGTAGTCTGCTTAACATCTGCACTTGTTTGCAGAATGATTCCTCCAATAGAAAAGGTGAAATAAGAAGTTTAGAAAGAGGACTTGAAGTCTGTAACTTCTATTGGATTTTTTGCCTTTGGTTTTAGAAGAAACAAGCTTTAAAAAAAGGCTGCCTTGAGATAATTGACATTTTAAATGGGAATCTTTCAAGTGACAAGTTGGTAATCTTTTGCTGTCAGAATTTGAGCTTGCTAGATATGTCAATAACCTTGTATTGATTACTGTTAATAGCAGCACCTGCAGAACAGTATCTTCAGGAGAAGTTGCCAGATGAAGTGGTTCTAAAGATCTTCTCCTACCTGCTGGAACAGGATCTCTGTAGAGCAGCTTGTGTGTGTAAACGCTTCAGTGAGCTGGCTAATGATCCAATTTTGTGGTAAGTGAAAAGCTATTCCTCATTATCTTGAGAAATACTAGATGTGCTGCTCAAGATGCCAGTACAATAGAAAAATTGAAATGCTGGTTACAATTAGTTGAAGGAGAACCAGTTGTATTTTATTATGTCCGGTTCAGTTAAGCATTATTTTTGTATTATATGTATTAAACAGTAAAACTTGATTCTCTAGTAGTGTAGATACTAGTTAAACAATGCCTATTTTAAGAAAATCAGTTCTTCAGTTGCCATTTCTTCTTCCCCCTTTAACCTTTCTTAGGCTAATATGGGGATTGTGTTACTTCACACAGAAGGAACAAAACATTTCTTCAACTTAGATTCGAGCTTTGTTTACTGTTACTTAAATGGGGGTTTTGTTTGGTTTGAGTTTTGTTTGTTTTGTTTAATGGTTGGATACTTGGGCTTTTTTCTCCCATATGAGTCTGCTCTACCCCTGGGTTATTGAGAGTTTTAATAAATGGGAACGAAATTTGTAATTTTTTATAAGGGGAAAAAAACCAACATATTTCTTAAGCTGCTTTGTTTTAAAAGTAAAGATTAAGACTAAAAGAAAAATAAAAACAGGGTGGTTCTGTGATATTATTTTATTCTGTCCTAAAGACAGCTTTGGGGATGCCTTGTCAGATGAATTACAACTTCTGTGATTCAGTGTCATCCTGTAAGTCTGGACTTAATATCAGCAGGCTCAGACACTGCAATTATTTGCATTCTGGCACTAATGAAAAGAATCCAACTGCTGTGTGCTGTTTTCTTCTTTTTAAACCACTGTAATTTGTTCACTGATGAACTCTTTTTGGAATACAGTGCATCACTTGTTCTCAGTGAATGCATTTTTCAGTCTTTTTTTGGCAAGGTGAGGAAGAGGTGGTGGCATGCTTGGTTTTAAGTTTTGTTATACTTGTGCTACTAGCTTTTGTAAGTGTTAATGCTGTAGTTAATGCACAGTTTGATTCACAAATAGTGTATGTAACTGCTTAAATTTCTTCATGAAAATTGCATGTTGAGATTTTTTTCTCTTGGATTATAAAACACATAAAAATTTTTGTCAGAAAAACACAAAAGTCAGTACAACAAAAAAAATGGTTTTAAGTGGTAGGTGCTGATCTTGGTCGTATTCACTGTCACTGGCAGAGTCTGTTCAGAGGAACCCTGGGTTTTAGCCTTTGGTTTTATATTATAATGGAAGAGTAATCAGAAACACATTAATTTTCTCTTCTGCTCAGGAAAAGATTGTATATGGAAGTATTTGAGTACACTCGTCCGATGATGCATCCTGAACCTGGTAAATTTTATCAGATTAACCCAGAAGAATATGAACATCCAAATCCCTGGAAAGAAAGCTTCCAGCAGCTGGTAACAGTTTTATTCATTTATATTTAAATTCATGGGTATTTATAAAACTAAAAACACCAACTTCTGAAATGTGGCTGACAACAGTAATTATCTTCGGTTTAGTCTTTAAGATCCTTGTGGTGTTGTGCAGTAGGGGGAATTCAGAAGTTATTTCCTGTTTTGAGGTGTATTTTAGGGAGTCCTTGAGTATCCATCTTTGCTGTGCTGGGTTTTGCATCACTGAAATTTTGTGTATGAGATTGTCATGGTCTGAGACTCACAGTGTGAAAGATGTTGTTGTCATATCTTACTAAACCAGTGCGTGTGCTGGTTACTAGATTTGTGTGCATCTTCCTCTGGTGAACCCAAACACATATTGATAATTTCACTTGGACTAAATAGTGATTTATAGCTGGCCTGACTGGAGGCAAACAAATCTCCTTTAAGGAATGTGATTGTGCCTCTAATCCAAAATTTCCAAAGGTATTGAACAAATGGCTGGGCGTGCTACTAGGAAAACATAAGTAAGGGAAATAAACATTGATGTGAGAGTATCACACAATGCCCTGTGTTGTTGGTCAACAAATTTCTGAAGTGCATTGAGGACAAATGCTTGACTTGGCTTCTTTATTTAGTATTCAATCACTAGTGAAGGTATGGGATTCTCTTTTCCTCACCATATAAATGCAATTTTTGTGGCAAGCTGCTAGAAAATCAAGAGATGGAAGTAAGGACAGCTCTTGTGGAATGTATAATGGGTATGAAGCTTTTCAGTCAGTTTTGAGGCTTATGGCTGTGTTAAGTGGTTGGACTCTTGGCTTAGTTGATCATTCCCTTAGGCTCAGACACTTTTTGGTGTTGCCATTTCAAACACAAAAGGTGTGCCTAAGAGTGGGAGTTCAGTATATGATCCTAACTTCCTGGGACAAACTGATATCAGCAAATGGATCATTAATTAGGGCATTAGTAGATCTCCTGTCAGTGCATTCAGGCCCACCTGTTTTCAAGCTTCTCACAAACTCTCTTGTTTCAGTACAAAGGAGCACATGTAAAGCCAGGTTTTGCTGAACACTTCTACAGTAATCCTGCAAGATACAAAGGAAGAGAAAATATGCTGGTATGTTTATAAAGCAGTTCTTTAAAATATTTATATACCTATAGAAATGGAAATGGACATTACTCTAATTTTGTTCCTTTTCTTGTAGTATTATGATACCATTGAGGATGCTCTTGGTGGAGTTCAGGAAGCTCATTTTGATGGACTGATCTTTGTTCACTCTGGTATATATACTGATGAATGGATATATATAGAATCTCCAATCACCATGATCGGTGCGGGTATGTAAACTGGGAGCATCACTGTCTCAAACTTGTGTTAATTACCTCGTTAATTACCATGATACTCAGGTGTATTAAATATCCAGTATTAATGCCCATCTTTCTTCATCTGCCTAGCAAGTAAATGTTTTTTGTACAAGTGTCTCTAACTCAAAAGTAGCTGATGCTTCAGACTGAAGTGCTGTTGTCTGCTTGTTAGTTCTCAGAAAAACTTAATTTATCTTTTTATTTCATTACAAGAAAAAAGAATGGAATTTTTCAGAAAGCTTATTCAGTAATAGGACTGCAGTTGAAACTTTTACATCCATACATACATATATATATAAAACCCATCTCCAGAGTAGAAACCAGCAGTGGGAACAAGCCCAAATTAGTATCTGTCCCATTTTCTTCAGTATCATAATTCCATCTTGAGGAAGGAAATGAGAGCATCCAGCAAAAAGATTCTGAGACTGGAGATTCTTCCTCTGTTCTCTGCCAACTGTTACTCTGAACAGGAGCCTTAATGGAGAAGGATATAAGGCTTGGAGAATAGGAAAGGTTTAGGAAGTTAATACAATATACCAGGCTGCAAATTGTGATACTTGTGGAGCTGCTTCCTTTTTCTGTCACTACTAGGAGCATGCTAATTCCCAGTAGCATATAACTGGTAGGATTTCAGGCTGTATTACTGTCTCATAGAGATTTTGGTTAAGGGGTCTCAGACCTTTTGTTCTGTGGTAATCCAGAAGTGAATTACCTGCTGGTTTGTGTTTTCTGAGAAGCTGTCTCTCAGGGTTGGTTGGGTTTACTGGGTTGTGGGTTTTATTGAGGGTGGTGGGTTTGGGGTTTTTTGTTTGTTTGTAAGGGTGGGGGTTTTGTTTGTTTTGGTGGGTGTGTTTCCTATGGATATTTTCTTTGTTTTGCAAAGTCTCTCTTTTCTGGTATTTAACTGTTCTCCTTACCAACTCTTGTTTTGTTCTTGAGTGAGACTGTTCTGGCACTTCTTGCCTGGGTTTTGCAGCCTTGGCAGGAAGAATGGTTTTGAGCAATGCAGTCAGATTGTTCCAGTGTTATTCTGAAAAATTGTCCCCACAGATCTGCAAGATGTGGCTGTGTTAGTATGTGAATTTGTCAGTTTGTGACTACATTTCTGGAGCTAACATTCTGAACATGCCCACTTACAGTGCTTTGGTCTGTGTTGTGGAGAGCTTTTGGAGGACAAACTGGATTCCTTTTGGATGAGACTAATTTAGGAGACATGTTCCTGGAATACTCTTACTGCCCCTCAGTAGCCAGCGTGTGTTCAGTCAGAGGGACCTGGTGAGGACCTGTGCAAAGTCAGTCTCTTCTCCCCTCCCTGTCTTTGCTGGAGTTTGTGCTGGGAGTGGCTGATCCTCAGCACGGTTCCCTCTCTGGTACCACTCCTGTGTTAGGCTGCAGGGCTTGCTAGTGGAGATGTGGCCACAGACAAATAACCCCTGGCTTCTGTTTCACAGAAGAGAGGATTACAGTGAAAATAGGGCAGGTCATATTCATGAAGTGTTTAAAATCCAGAGAAACTGGATCAGCACTGTCCTAAGATATAAAATTTCCCAGTCACTTCATGACACTTGAAATGATGTCTTGGATATCTGGGTAAACTTCTG
This sequence comes from Peucedramus taeniatus, assembly GCA_013400575.1. Lineage (NCBI taxonomy): Eukaryota > Metazoa > Chordata > Aves > Passeriformes > Fringillidae > Peucedramus > Peucedramus taeniatus. Next base: position 198,185 of record WBNO01032628.1, read on the forward strand.
CATGTTCTCTGTCTCCTTTTAAGTTTTGAAAAGCCATCTGCTTTCCCTCCCTCTGGAATTAACCTAAGTTATTCAGAAAAACAGTTATCTTAAGTACAGTCCTTTAAAAGCCAGGGATTTTTATTGTGTATTTTTGTAACATAATAGCTTTCTTGGGGAACAAAACCTCCAAGAGGAATCCAGCAATGCTAGATGTATTTATATTTCAGTTTGGCACTGCTGACTTCACTTCCTCAGACTTTCTCTACTGAATGGTGAGTGACATTATAGAGAGAGTCAATTTTCATTTGACTGGAAAAGAAAACAAATTAAAGTGAACCACTAAGCCTTGGAGAACTACCTCTTCCCTGTTCAGTCTGGCATGCTTTTCAGAATGGTAGGATTAAGGCAGCACCAAATCTCTCTGCATTTCTACTCAAATTTCTTAAATAGTTTCTTCTGGCTTCAGAAGAAGCACAGCATTATTAGAAAGGCAGCTTAACATACCTTGAGCTTGGAAGAAGCTTCTGCTTGGTCACATAAGCAAAATGTGTTTACAGAATAGTGCCTGGTTTTCTGAGTGTTTTGTTCTGTTTAATTTTGGGGTTATTTCTTCCCCTGAATCTGAGGGAAGGAGTTGGTACAAAAGGAAGGCTTTGGAAGTATTACTAATAACTCTGGCATCTCTGAACTGCCAAGAAAGAAGCAAGAGGAGAGGTTGTTTAAGGAAATTGTTGCATCTGGTTCAGCAGACAGAAATACCTTTGAATTTTTAAAAAGAATTCTGTTTTCCAGGGAGGGGGGGGGTTTGCTGCAGGAACAGGAGCCTTCCATGGAGTGCTCATCTCACTCAAGACACAAAATCTGCCAATTGCTGAGTTTCACCAGTTGTACAGGCATGTCCTGATCTGAGAATCTTCACTTAATGTGTATTTTCAGAGCTACAGCTTTCATTTTTTTGCTTCATTTTCCATTTGACTTAAATAATATGCAAGTAAGTGAAAATGGATTATCAAAAGATCCTTCAGTCAAGAAAAAAAAAGTAAAACCAATAAGAATGGTTATTGTCATTTTAAGGGTGAAAAAATCTAAAACTGTAAGAAAACTATTATAATTGGATATTGTTTGACTTCAGAGTGCAAGAGTACTTTCACATGCCTGAGTTCTTCTTCATTCTGCATCTTTGGATTAAAAGCTTTGTTTTGGGCTGGTTTAGACCTTTGTGGTTTACATCTTGTAGACTGTAAGATCTAAAAGAGTATCTGGTTTTTGCTTGGTACAATTGGACAGGGTCACAGTTAGTTCCTGCAGAATGTAGTGATTTTTTGTCTTTTAATGGAGGGGAAAGTGAAATTGTTCTATTCCTTATGAGGAATTGAATAATTCTGAGGCAATATCCAGTTCATTTATATTTCTTAAGACAGTCCTTTACTGTAGGCTTTCCATTCCATTATTTCTGAATGGTCTATCCATGGTCCTTAAGCTGAGCATGAATTCTGATCCTGGGGAACATGACTCCCTTAGGTTCCAGCAAACTGAATTCTTGGGAGCTGTGTTTTGCTTGATTACAAAATTAATGTCCCTTTTCTTCCGTTTCCAATTCTAATACTGTTTTCTTCATTCTAAAGTGGTTTAAGTCAAAAGCTGAAATAGAGATATTTCTCTGAATGATGATTTTGCAAAGATTAAGCAGAATGTTGCAGAGAATTTCATTGGTGCATTTGGAATGAAACTAATGTTTAAGGAAGTCTTCACTGTTTTCCTAGGGAGATGTAAGTGCAGTGATCTTACTAACTGGCATGTTCTGTGATGGGCATTCTGGGACCTTCCCAGCTCAGAAGTTACTCCTTGTGTAGGAACTTGTGTGATGACAGGAAGTTGTCCATAGAGAACATGATCCAAGTGCTTTGCAAACAATTCCACAAATCTTGGTTTGGTAGTGTTTCAGAGCATCCAGTGTGAAGTGCAGTTTTTCTGTGACACCTTGAAAGTTCTAGTACTGATTTATGGCTCTCATATCCTCCTAGGGGCTCTGTTTATTTCTTGGGTTTGGTTCACCTGCAGTACTGTGGTGCTGTTCCTTTTCATGTGCTGAAACACATGGATTTGTTTATGCCACTGCATTTGCACCATGGTGAATATATAGAAATGTTACTAAACCACAGAAATACATTTTGTATGGTGACACAACTCCTCATCAAAGCCTCTTTTAGTTGTTATCTGGTACTAAGTGAATAGTGGTAGAGGAGAGCCAGACTACCTTAAAATATTTGCAGCTCTGCAGTAATGAAAGTGGAGATTGGGCTTTTAGATAGTGAGAACAAGCTGGATAGTAATGTAAATGTTGCTTCATTCTGACTGACATCTCTCTGCCAGAGTGATAAAGAACATGACATATTGCTTGTCTGTACTAATGTCAACAGACAACAGAAAAGGATCTGTTCATGAGGAATCCTGTGCATAGGCTTTTCAATAAAATACAGAATTTAGGATAAATACCTGCTCCTGTTTGTGTTGAATTGGGAAGGGTTTAAAATGCTATCAGTTAAGTTATCTTTTATAGTACATAAAACTTCCACCTTTATATTTGGTGTGTTGAGGGAAGGCTGCTTCTGGCTTGCATGTTTAATGTGCAGGTTTGAATCAGACAAACGATCTTGCTCGTGAGTGAGCGTCATTGAATTTATTCCAGTGAGTGGCTGAGGTTAACTGGTGCTCCCTCTGCTGGCTCTTGCCATCCCAACATAAACATCACCTGCCTTTGGATTAAGGGCAAAGAATGGAGCAGAGCCTCACTGGTAACACAGGAAATCAAATGACACATCATGGCATTTTGCAAGTGAACCACTTCATAACCTTTTGTACATACTGCCAGTAGTATAGTTCAATATAATTCAATAAGTTTGTGGGGGTTTTTTTCATAAAAAATAATGAGGATATCAATTCAAAACTCTGAATCCTACATTTAAAAAGTGTGGGGAGGTTACTTGTAGGTCATGAGTAGATTAGTAAATAGTGGTTCACATCACTGATGGAATGTATGTTTTTAGCATCAATAAAAGGGTTTGGAATACCAGAAGAAATTGTACTTGGAACAGAGTTGAACTGCCTCTAGCTCGGTACCTGTGTTTAAACTGTTCATTCCATTCATTGTAAGTAGAAGTCAAAAACTAGCTCTGTAACAGAGGTGGTTTTTCTCACAGTACTAGATGTTACTAAGTTGGTGGCAGATTGTCTTAGTTAAAGACTAGTTTTTTCATTGTCTTTGAAACTTCCATTCTTAAAGATGCTTTTGACAGGAAGACTATTAATGTCCCAGCAACAGTGTTAATTTTCCTTTGTTACTTCAAACAGAATTCTGTAAGTATTTTAAGGATTTTTTTTTTCAGCAGCATAAACTAAGATTTTTTAATTGTTTTCTTTACAGCACCTGGCAAAGTAGCAGATAAAGTTATCATAGAAAACACTAGAGATTCCACCTTCGTTTTTATGGAGGGTTCTGAAGATGCCTATGTTGGATATATGACAATCAGGGTAAGAATCTCACCCATAAGTAGATCTTTTAAAAAAATTATTTGAATGCCTGAGCAGTTAAATACATCATTTTTGTTTTCTCTCTTTTCAGTTCAACCCTGATGACAAATCTGCTCAGCACCACAATGCACACCACTGCTTAGAGATTACCGTGAACTGCAGTCCAATTATAGATCACTGTATTATCCGAAGTACTTGTACAGGTTAGTGGGCTTTTTATTGTCTGAAGAAACACAGCAAATTGAGTATGATTACTATTGGCATATTTTTATTTTTTGATGCAGGTATTCAATACAGGTCTGCAAGCCTTAATTGCCTTGGAGCACAACTATTAGAGTGACTTCTTTTGCCCAAAACCTCTGTGATAATGAGTACTTGGTTTTCTGTTTGAATCTGTTTGAACTTGTGGGCAGTTGGTTTGAAATTGAGAAGTGACAGTTAAATAAACTTACCTGGGTTTGATGTATAGTTGTAGCTGGCAGGATGGGGCATTTGAAAAGGTCACACATGGGGCTTGTTCATTGGGTTCGTTGTGATATTCTGTATTGGGATCAATGGCGTTAAACAGTCACAAGATGTAACTGCTCAGCTCACTTCTGAGTGGAATGATTTGACATGTTCAGAGGATGAGTAGTAGCTCTACAGGCAGAAGTGTTGAAAGACACTTGTTGAGAGACAATGAGGAATTTATACCACCTGATTTGGGAAAAACCAGTAGTCTAGGTTGAGGAAAGGAGGAGTCAGTGTCTGGAAGTGAGGAGCTGGATGGCAGTTTAGTCACCAGCAGGAAGATGTGGCAGTTGGTAATCACTGGACACAAGACATGGCAAGTTGAACGTCTTTGAACAGAGCCAGATGGAGTTGGAGTGTCAGAAAAAAGAGGTTCAGGAGAATTAAGATAGTGAGTCTATGTGTGGAAATGGCCATGTGAACTTCCCCAAAGTCAGCTAGGGAGAGGGAATGGATCTGTGTAGCAGGCTGTGATATGGAGATTGCTCAGCTCAACATAAAGGCAAGGAGAAAGAAAAGAGTTCTTCCAGCTAGATATAAAAACTACATTTTTCTGGTACTGCCTGTGAGGAGTACTGCAGGGAACCATGATGAGAATGGTGCAAGGATTCCTGGTGTGTGCCTTCTAGAGGAAGATGAGCTTTCTGTAAGGTTTTGGGCTATAAACCACTGCACTTGGTCAAAGCAGTTCTGTGCTTTGCTGCTCTGTGCTTTGCATCACCACCTCTTTTATTGGAGAAACATCAGCAAATACTTGGAGGTGTTAAAAATGACAAAAGAGGAGCAAAGGACAGCAAGTTGCTCCCAGTATCCCACTTTATTGGATACTAATAAATGTATTAGTGTTAATGCTAATACTGGGAAATCAAAATATATGAAGAAAAGATGTTCTGGAACTTGCCATATACCAGTATTGGGGACCCTGACAACCATTGAGAGGAATTAGATGAGACCACATTCAGCTTGAATATTAAAGTAGTTTGAAGAGCTGCATGATTTCATCTGGAAACATGCTTATATAAGCTACTAGATCCTGATATTTTTCTGAAAGTTGTGTATGAAAATTAAGTTTTGATTTTTTTTTCATGACCACTTTCCATTTCTGAGAGTTGTGAAGTTTTGCTCCTTCCAAAATTCTGGATTTCTGAATGTTTACTGTATTGAATTGTTGATTCTCTTCTCCAAAATTAAAATTTCTGTTCAATTTTGGAGACTGTGTGTAGGCTGTACTATCATCACTTATCGGTTATCAAGTTTTACTGGCTTTTTAATCCTACCAAGCCTTGCTGTTACCTACTCAGGAAGTACTGAGTTAGTGTAAAGAGGGAGGAAGAATGGCAGTCTGCCAGAAAAGGCATTTACTGTTTCCAGATAATTGACATCTCTGAAGTATTGATCCATAGGCATTCAAAACCTCTTTCCTAGCACATGCTTGATTTCCTTTCTGTAGCTCTCCAAGTTGCATTAAAGCATATTTCTACATTATGTCATATGTAAAGTTCTTAATGTAGGCCATATGTAAAGATAGGAGCTATGTAAGTGCAAGTGCATTAAGCTGGAGATTCCTGCTGCCAGTCCAAAGCATCTTTTGAAGTATTTTCAAATAAAGTTTAAATGGCAAGATCCTGAGTCTAGAAGTTCTGTTGCATCCATTGTGGAAGAAATCTGTGTTAGCCCTTACCTCGATGGATAAAAGTAGTAGTGAATGGCAATGTTCCTTTTTTAAAAAAAATTAATATTGTTGAAGTGTGTGCAACCATTATACTCTGAGTAAACAAAATAAAGCTTAAACCAGTACTGCATTGCTTTTTACTCCAGAAGGACCAATTTCACACAATCAATACCCAAGTCCAGTGAAGTGAGTCAGAATAAAGATTACTTTCATTTAAATAAGTAAAATGTGATATAGGTATGCATTTAGAACATCACACTGGCTTCCAAAAATCCATAGCTCCTCAGTCTCATAAAGAGATGGAGGAAGGGGAATGAAAGCAGTTATGAAATACAAAAAAAAAAGAAGTTCTTAACAATTAATACAAGTAGGAAATTAGGAATTGAAGGAAACTGTGGGGCCTCCCTCCAAAATAAAAACACACCACTTTACTGCCACAAAGAACTTGATAAACAAGACAAGATGCAGCATCTGTCTAGAAGAGTCAGTGCTTGTGTCTTAATTTGGGGAACAAAGGGAGTTTTAGCAGTGATGCTGATCCATCATAGAATGGAAAAAATTGAATGGTAAAGTGTTGTGTAATTTTTGTTCCATATTTAATGAGGATAGGCAGGAATGATAAATGCCCTCATCCCCTAGAGGGACAATGAAACACGTTCCACTCTTGACAGTAACTGTGGATGAGGTTAAACAGCTGTAAAAATAGACATTCTAAAATCATGCAGGAGTTTAGAAAGAACTGGCCAAGAAATTCTCTGGCTTCCTATTGTGTGTCAATGGTAACTTGAAACCTCAATGAGATGGTCTTTGTCCCTGGGGGAGCTGGTGGGGAAGAGAGGCTACCCAGGAGGAAGTATGGCAGGAGTACTGCCTGTTGATCCTGGGTAAAATGATGAGGTATAAATGCAGGGGTTTGGTCAATCAAGAATTTAAATTTATGATGAATCCAATTAGTGTGTATTACAGAAAGTTGTAATGGTTGCATTACACTGTTGGCATTTTCTATTACTTTCTTTGATCAAAAGAAGGCAGCAGTCCCAGTGCAGTTACACAGATCCTTGAAATATGTTTGACATCAACACATAGTGCCTTAAAATATTAGAGTTCTACAGAATGCCCTGAGCCTACACCAGTGGATGAAAAGTAGCTTTTTTTTTTTTTTGTGGTTATTTCAAAGATGACTTCTTGACTTGAAGAGAAGAAATAAGATCCATATTAATGAGACCATATTAATGAGATGTAGTAGACTTTACTATAGAGTATTATAGATACAATATGAATGTCATATAGCTACAATCTTAAAAATAACCAGAAGGATGGGTTGCTATGACCTTCCTGGTAGGTGGACTGTCAAACACCACTCACATTAGTCTGACAAAATGCAGAATTACACACACAACTTGCTTTTGTTCCTGTTTCTAAGTGCTAAAGCCCTCTCCTGGAAAGCTGGGAGAAGCTTAAAGAGTCACTGTGGATAAACTGCTAAATGTGAGCCCTCATATAGTCAAGTGGCCAAAAGAACTGATGTGATCCTTAGTTACACCTGTGGGAATACCAAGTATAAGTAGAGACTGTGTTAACGCCTCTGCTTAGTGCTGCTTCAGAATAAAGTGCTCTTTTCTGGTGTCCATAGCAACATGTTGGAAAATTTAGTAACTGTTCAATGAAAAGTCACACAAGGTAAAGCAGAAAAATTTGGTTGTAGTGAAAAATACAGTGACTGCAATTTGTTGCTTTATCAAGGAGAAAGCTGAAGGAGAAAATTGCTTGCACTGAACATGTGAGTGGATTGGGTATGGTGTACACTGGTATAAAGAGAACTGGATGCCAAAGCTGGAGGAATTCAGATGAGCAATTAAAGTGTAAATTAAAAGGACAACAGCCCTCTAGCCAGCTAACAAGCTTTATGCTGGTTCCTCAGTTGCTGGAAATCATAAAGTTATCAAAATTTAAATATGTTTCTACAAGATATGTGCTGAAGTTCCTGCTACTAGAATTGAAGCAGGACTTAATTTAGGGAATTAGTATAGCCTGTATTATTCATAAGGTCAGACTAGGCAATCAAAATAATTTCTTTAGGAATTAAAAAAAATAAGCTCTCTGTAAATGAGTCTGTGAATTATTTAAGCATAGTCTTTGTGGTGCTTTGCTAAAAGGATATGTGAAAACTGACTAACAGAGCAGGTACTGGCTTGCTTATTTAGTGGTGTTTAATTGTGGGGAACGTGTGCTACGTAGGCTGGGTTCCCTGAGATGAGCTCTTACCTTTCAGAAATCACTGTTGATTTTAGGGGCAGCAGAATTTCATGTTGTCACACTTCATGGAGTTCAGGGAATTGAGCTCATATGCTGAAGTCCTGAACAGTTTGAGTCCTAGTTTCCTGGAAAATATTTATTTTCTGGGTTATGGTATGGTAGCTGAAGTAATTCAAGGAGTTTTGTAATTCAACTGGGGAGAGACCTGTTGGTTTCTGATGTTTATTCTGTACTCGAGATTGTGTGTCTGTGTCCTGCTGAGTATTGGGTAGACAGTGTGTCTTTGTGTGCTACAAAATTATTGTTTGGCCTCTTTGAAGTACTGAGTTGTGAAAATTTAAAGGGAAGCACAACAAGGCAGTAATTAGCAGAGAATTTTGTTAGATTTGTGTTGTGCTCTGCTGTGAACAGTCACTATACAGTGGGCCTAACACAGGCAAATAAGTGAGTGAGGACTTTCATAAGCATGAATTATTATATAAACCATTGTCCTGGCAGCTGTTTAACCTTGGCAGGATGATTTTAAAGTGGCTCCTACTGTGGTTTTTGCATCTGCAAAATGATGACATTAGTGTTTTTCTGCCAGTGGCTCGCGATGCTTTGGCTCTGCGCGCACCAAATCTTTTTTAAATATCAGTTCACACTAACTTTTCTTGCAAGAGCACTGCCAGACTATTTATAAATACACTATGCTTTGAAGCTATGGTAACTGTACTGTTTTCTTCCAGTTGGCTCTGCAGTATGTGTTAGTGGCCAGGGAGCTTGTCCTACTATTAAACACTGTAACATCAGCGACTGTGAAAATGTTGGACTTTATATTACAGACCATGCACAGGTAATTTTCCATATTAATTTCTTTACTTTGATAAAGTTGTTTGCTTTCTTGATTCCTGTTTTAATTTACATTTTTATTTCCCAGGGAATATATGAGGACAATGAGATATCCAATAATGCGTTAGCAGGGATTTGGGTTAAAAACCATGGGAATCCCATTATCAGACGGAATCACATTCACCACGGACGGGACGTTGGCGTTTTCACTTTTGACCACGGAATGGTAACCTATGTGTTTTCTTTTGAAGGAAAAAATACAGATGTTGTAGAACTGAAATCTTCAAATTTTGCCTGTCATTGGAGAAATGTTTCTTTTGAAAAGTGCATTTAGTCATGAACAGATTCTTTAAATTATGTCTACTGTTGTTCTCTTGCCCTTAAGTGGGAGACTTCACTTTAAAGACATTTTTAGCTGAAAGGTTTAAGCAAGCTTTTGCAATTGATTGGCAACCTGTTACATTGTATTATGTTGCAATGACAAAATACCTCTTGAAAAAGGATGTAAACCTTAGGCTTGCATTTTTACTTAATTCTTTTCCCTTCGAAATTGAACAAAAATAAGGCGCTGAATGATTTAGAAATGAAGAAAATGCTTTGTGGAGACTTAGCCTTATTTTAATGTTAAAACTCTGAAATAGGGTATGTACACCTTCTCTGGGAAGAGGACTTTTGTAGCAGGGAATTAGTTGTGGAATTTTAACACAGAATTTCGTATCAGAGTTCAGGCCTTCTTTCATAAATATGTTTATTTGTGTGGGGTGAAGCTCATCACTTCCAAGTACATGTACAGTAGTGAGAAATGGCATTTGTAGACCTTGAAATAGAATAGATTTTTGTCTCTGAAATAAAACCTGATTTGCTGACTTGTTTTAGGAAAATATTCTGCATGTCTTCCAAAGAGTGCCAAATCATTGTTTTTCCTGCTTGAATGACAAAGTCCCCCAGCTGGCAAAACAAGCAGTTTTCTTTTAGTCACTCTTAAAATGGCAGATCTCTAAGGATGTTTTCCATAGGGTGTTAAAGCTCTTGATCCCCAGATGTAAGGAATCAGGAAAGGAAGGCAAGAGACTTGCTGGGTTGAGACTAAAGGGCAAGATGGAAATGCACAGGCAGTGGAAGCAGGGACAGGTGACCTGGGAAGAGTCCAGAGACACTGTCCAGTTGTGTAGGGATGAGGTCAGAAAGGACAGGGCAGGGATGCAGCTGAACTTGGCAAGGAATGACAGGGAAGGCTTCTACAGGTATATCTTTCAGAAAAGGAATGGCAAAAAAAAAAAGCACATCACCCTATCCCCCCCATCAGTAACAGCAGGGACAAGAGATGAGGAGAAGGTTGAGGTACTCAACAATGTTTTGCCTCAGTTTTTACTGGCAGTCTGTCTTCCCACACCTCTGTATTGGCTGGACCTCAAGGCAGGGGCAGTGGGAGCAAAGTCACTCCCACTGTAAGAGAAGATTGTGTTTGTGACTGCCTGAGGAACCTGAATGTACAAAAGTCTATGGAACCCAGCAAGATGCATTCCAGAGTCCTGAGGGAATTGGCTGCTGTAGGGTCCAAGCCACTCTCCATGACATTGGAAGAGTCATGGCAGTCAGGTGAAGTCCCTGGTGACTGGGAAAAGGGAAACATTGCACCCATTTTCAATAAAGGGCAGAAACTGACCTGTCAGCCTCACCTCTGTGCCTGGGAAGATCATGGAACAGCTCCTCCTGGAAGCTGTGCTGAGGCTCTTAGAGGACAGGGAGGTGACTGGGGACAGCCAGCACAGCTTCACCAAGGACAAGTCCTGCCTGACCAACCCAGTGCCCTTCTGTGCTGGAGTGAGTGCCTCAGTGGAGAAAGGAAAGGCTATGGATGTCATTTATATGGACTCCTGTACACATTCCCCTACAACAACCTTCTCCCTAAGTGGTAAAGATGTAGATTTGATGGATAGACTGTTAAGTGGATGAGGAATTGTTTGGATAGTTGCATCCAGAGGGTAGATGCTAGTGGCTAAATCATATCCTTCAGTGGTCTGTACTGGGAGCAGTACCATTTATCAGTGATACAGTATCAGGGATCAGGTGTGCCCTCAGAAAGTTCTAATCCAGACCTGCTTGGGTTTTTGATGAGAGTTGGCAGACTGTAAATAGCATTAACAGGAAATCCACTGTGGATAGGATCTAGTGAGGCCTTTCTCCTCTTTGCCCAGGCTGCTGGGGAGGCAGAGATAAAGGATTGAGGCAGTGCTAGTTGTATCTGTTGGATTTGTGGTTTTCTGGTTTCTATAAAAGGCAAACAGGTCACAGGGCTGCTGCTTTTGCTGCCAGCATAAAACCTTGCCAGTGGAGGTGAAACACCCCACATGGTGGGATTCTGCTGGTTGGTGCCTCTTCTCCACTCTAGTATTTACATCCTAAAGACTATATTTGTTCTGTGTTGGGCAAGATTGCACCAGCTGAGAATGCCCTGCTGGCAGCCCTCTTCTGATGGATGGCTTTACTTCATTTTCTCTTCTCTGGAGATGATGTTGTCTGGCTGGTTTGCAAAGAGTGGTGGCAGATGTCTTTGGTTTATATTATCTCATTGTTTGGACTGCATTAAGCTGTGTTAACATACTGTACCAGCACTTCTAATCCACTTCAGTGGGTACATACATCCCTTCAAGACTTAAACAGGCTTGGAAACATGGAATGAAGTGATTTCAGCTATAGAAAACTGGTAAAGGAAAGTGCTTCAGCAACTCCTGCAGGGGAGGTGTCTGTGTGTAGGCTTGAGGGTTAATTGGAAAGTCTGGATAGAAGCTGCTTCTTGTTTAAGTACTGAAGTATAAATATTAAATATATGAGTATTGAAATATTAAAAAAAATTAAAAGCCAGGCTGAATTCACTTGATTAATTTTAAATAAAAGTGTATTTGATCTTTTTTCTTACCGATGAAATGCCGGTTTCAGAGCTGTGATCAGTGTGGTATCACAAGCAAAATGGAATAGAAATAAATGTTTCCCTTTTGTTTAAGGGAAACAGTAGCACATTAAAGAGAATGTGTGAATAATATTTATTTCAGCTGCAAGTATTATTGAAATATTTTATAGTTATAAACTCCTTTGAAAGATTCAGTCCCCCCCTGTCTCAGAGTCTGTTTTGGCAGCATCTTCTGCTTTTGCATCATGTCTAGTGATACAGTCAATGAAATGACATCATTGGCAATGTTTATGTGCTTTGTGCTATGTGCAGTGTTAAGTGACAAAGTGACATGGTATCCTTCAGATACAAATCCTGCATTCCTAAACAAATTAATGGATTTTGTTTTTTTTCTTCTCTCACTTCTGTTACTTTCTGTATTTTTTTTTATATTGCTTGTGTCTGTGAAGTGGGATAAGTGCATTCCAGTGCTGAATTCCTACCCTACATGTTCTTTTCCCGTGGGTTTCTGTGCTGGAGTGCTGTCTCCAAAAGGTTCAAGAGTGCTTTGTTTTTCAGTTTCATGTTCTCAGACTGTTCTTTGTGTTTTGATACTTGCAGAAACTTCACCTCTTATTTCTAAACTGGCAATATCCTGACATTTGCCTTAGTGCTGTGACAAATATGTAACAAGCTGGCATTAAAAATGCAGTGTGGCATTGACAGCCCTGGGTGCCTCACCCTGCCCTCTCAGGTGCCTGAGATGAGTTACCAGGCATCTGCCATAAATTGTATTTTGTAGTTGTATGCAAACAACAGAGAAGTTCCAATTTAATGTAAGAATAAGCCTAATTTTACAGTTTAAAGCTGAGCTCTAGGAAGAACAGGTTTCCTTTTCATTGCTCCCAAATGAGAAGCTTGGGGGTTTCTTTCTGATAAAATAAAAGTGTAGCAGCATGTGTCTGAGTTGGGTGATCATGCCTAGTTTACTTCTCTGTCTTCTAAGTACCACAAATCAGATCACTTTAAAGAAATGTGTATATAAAGTCCAAAAAAAAAAAAATTACGCATATGCCAGATTCCATACAGACTACATTAAAAACTCAATTGCCTTTTGCTGTGCATAAAAATAAAGGGTTTGTTTTGCATCTTGGATGTGATTTTCTTCATGTTGCATTTGAATTTTTGTAAAATGCACTAACTCTCAAATGAGGACCCTTCCAGGGTTTGGAAGGCAAATTTTTATAAGCATAGGCAGTCACTCTCTTTCTATATTGGTTTTCTGTTGTCTTTTTTTTTTTAATTTGTGGGGTTTTTTTTTCCTACCTTACTGAGAATACCCGAGTCAATAAATATTTGGGAAATGTTAAATCTTACATAATTATATATTTTTTCTTTTAAATACATGTGTTGTTCAAACAGTAATATTAAATGCCTCTGTATTTCTGTAATGTTGTAATTTTCAAGACAGAGAAAGCAAAAAAAGTCCTTTTAGAAATAAAGGAGAGAGAAATCCTCTGAGAAGAAAAGCAGTAACTAAATTTCATTAGTTAAAAGTTTTAACTCTAAAGCATTTCAGAGCGATATTTGTTAGACCAGACAACATGCAAAAACAAAAACATCCAAGTTCAATCACTGAGTTAATCTTGATGTAACAAGTCTTCTGAGTTTTTCCAGCTGTGCAGGATCCCATCTTTGTGATCACATCTTCTTTCTGTGCAGCATGTGCCAGCTGGGAATATCAGCGTTATCATTGCTGTGGTTTTTCTTTCTGATTCCTTTACCTGCTCAGATCTTACCAGGCTGCAGCAGTGTCCTTGCCCCCACATGCTGTCAGTGTAGCTGTCATTTTGTGTCCACAGCTAATGCTCTGCCTGGGATTGTAAATAAATTTGATGTGCAGAGCTGCTTTTTATTTAGGACTTTCAAGCAGAAAGCTGTTTGGTAGTTTTGTGTAAGATTGTAATGCTTTTTCCACATGCATCCTTTATTCTTTCTTCTTAATCATAGGGGCCTCTTTTTCCTTAGCAGTCCTGGTGCTGTCCCCTCCAGGTTCTTTTTCTGACAGCTGTTGAATTATAACCAGAAACCTCCACAAAGCCCAAGTTAAACACCCAGCACACTTGAAAACCATTTTTAGAAGGAGGTGGAGGCAATATAAGGCTTGCAGACCTTCTGTGCAGACTTCTGACCTCAATAGCTGCCTGCCAGAGTCTTCCTAAGGATCTGGGCTTGAGCTGCCCAACAGCTGGACAGAGCATAAGGGTTGGGCAGCTCGAGTGTGCTGAGAGGAGCAGCTGTGTCTGATGGTGGGACCTTGTTGTAGCTGGAGCTGGCAGTTTGTGTTTGCAGTGTTGGTGGACCCTGTGGATGATAGGTCATGGAACTCCATACTTGGAAACAGAAAAGAAAAAATTCCAAAGAAAAAATGTTGCCTGAAGCCATATGTGATTTTTTGGGATCCACAAGTTCATCACCAGACCTCTTTGAGGGGCTGGAGTTCAAAGGCACAGTAATGCCTTCTGAAGGGGTGTGGCTCTGGTGGCTGAAAAGATACCAGGGATTGCTGGGGCATCTTGAAGACTGAAGTCAGTATTAGCCCTTTCTAGGGGGTGAATTTGGGCCCAAAAAGTTGTTGGTATCAACAGAGAATGACATAGGAAATAGGAAGTCTGGGATGAGGTGGAATTGCAGAACACTAGAATTGCATGTGTTTCTAACAAACAGCAGCTCTGTTGGTCTAGCTGACTTGAATCTAACAGTGATGCACACAGGTTATGGTCAGACTTGGTCTCAACAGATGCAGAAATCCACTGGGTTTATTTGCATCAACTCAAACCAGCCCTTCAGCTTAAGCTGACTCTGATTAAGGTGGACTGGGCTCTTTAATGCAGTTTCTTTTCATGGATATTGAATGTTACAGGATCTTAATCAGCAGAAAGCCTTGACTTTCCAACCCACTAGTCAGGCTTATAAAGGAATCTGAGATACAGATTTATTTTGTTATATCCCCCCCTGTAAAGGAGCATTTCCTTCACAGAGGCTTACAGCAAATTCCCACTTTATGCTGAATCAGCAGTCCAATATTTTTCAAGTTAAATACTGGTGCTTGCTGAAGCTTGTGGAGATCCTGCAGGCCACTTGAGAAAGGCTCTGTTTGTTTGCAGTTTCTTTCTGGAATCCAAAATGACTGTGATGAAGCACACCTGAAATACCCCTTTTCTTTCATCATGGTGCTGTAGTCAAAAACATACTTGGCACTCAGAGGGAGAATAATGTGTGAAGTAATTATAAATATGTCAGACTATGTTTAGTAGTATTTTAATTGAAATTGTGTATTCCATCAGGAGAATCAGGCTTGCCTTTATAATACCAAATTGTCTTTTTGGTAAGTTTCTCTGAGAGCTTCATTTTTAAGTGAAAATATGTGGGGAAAAGTAATTTCTTTCAGGATAAGAAGTCAAAAGACTTCCTGTTGGCATGATGGTTTATTTCTGAGGAGATCTTTGGATTCCCCTGTCTGTTAGTGTGTAGCTTCCTTGAGAACTCTGAAACCATCTTAACTCACTTAGGATTGGATTTCTTCAAAGTTCTTGAAAAAAACATACTCTGAATATCGACAGAATGTGTCTTCCATTTGACTTTTATTTGTTACCCAGAGGAGTCTGAGGAGCCAAGCTGTGCACAGGGATAGCACTTTGGAGAATCTTTAATCCATGCACTGCCTTTCCTGACTGCAATCCTCAGAGTAGGGAGATGAGCATGCTGCCTTGATTTCCTTGTTAAACTGGATATATTTCTGGTTTTTTGTGGTCAGTGTTTGATGGAGTCCCATAGGAATTGACAGCACAGTGCTGGCTGCCTAGGCTGGCAGTAAATTGAGTAATTTCCACGTGATAGGTAGTAGAAATTCCAGGCCTGAGGCATTCCTGGTAGTAGATCATGTGAGCATGGAATCCAGTTACTCTGAGCAGTAGCAGGAATTGGGGGGGGGTGTTTATTTGTTTTGGTTTTTTTTTTTTTTTTTTTTTTTTTTTTTTTTTTTTTTTTTTTTTTTGGGTTTTTT
>WBNO01032628.1:213948-237434 GCA_013400575.1 Peucedramus taeniatus
TTTTTTTTTTTTTTTTTTTTTTTTTTTTTTTTTTTTTTTTTGGTTTTTTTTTTTTTTTTTTTTTTTTTTTTTTTTTTTTTTTTTTTTTGTTTGGTTTTGGGGTTTGTTTGTTTGTTTTTGTTTTTTTAGTGTACAAGTATAACAAATCTCATGATGAGCAGGTCTAAATAACTAATTTAGGTGGCTACAGGAAAAATGGTGCCTGCTGGAGACAACCTTGGGTTAGAACTTTCAGGAGCTTGCATCTAAGCCATCCACAAATTACAGCACATCACTTGGTGGTTGTCTGCCATCTCCAATAAGAGATGCTTCCTGTCTTTCAGTTTAGTTTCTATTCTTCTGGTTGGGCAAAATGGGCATGAAATACCATTAAAGTTCACCTTAAGAATAGGTTGAATTTGAATATTAAAATGTTCTAGGACCATGTAGAGGAAAATGCTGTGAAAGTGCTAACACAGTTAATTAGCAAGGCCCTGGAAGTAGAATCAGAGAAATCATTGGGCAGGAAACAATTATTTTGCCAGATGAATTTTCAGGTGGGCCAGTTCGTGTTGCTGCTCCATGGTTGGCATGGGAGGAGCATGCCTGGGATGGCTTTGTGCAGTGGCCTTTTTTTTCCCTGCCCACAGCAATACTGTTTATAATGCTCTTGTTTAAATACAGTTGTGTTGTAGGTCTGCTGCTACTGTTAGAGTGTCTCAGTGTACACTATTTAAAAAAGGGAAAAATTAAAAAATTTTACCACTTGGCCACTCAGACCAATCCAACCCTGGAAAAATTACTGAATTCCCACATCGTTATTATTTATTTTGATCAGTTGTTTCAAAGAAATTCAGCATACTTCTTCCTAAAGAAACCATATTTTTGCCAAATGTATTTAGTTCCTGGTCTGAAAACAAGCAGGTAGGCTTCTCCATAGCCCTGTCCATTCTGTGTGGGCCTGTGGGCTTTATGGCCTTTGAAAGGAGTCTGATCCTTAGGAGCTGCTGAGGAAACCTGATACTGAGTCCTATTCAATGTGCTATATCTAGAGTTGCCATTTTTTCTTGGTATTCCATGAGTAGTCATAAATAGCAATGCAAACACAGTGTCTTTGAAACAGTATTTTATTTTTGGAAAAATGAAATTATATAGTGTCAGTAGTTGTTTTAATTAGCTCTATAAGTACTTACATGTTGTCAATTTTGGTACAGTTTTCTTTTAAATGAGGATTGAATTTAAAGGGGAGGGAATAACCTTCATTTAAAAAAGGACTTATACAGGAAACTGCATGTTTTATGTCTTAAGGGTTATTTTGAAAGCTGCAACATCCATAGAAACAGGATAGCAGGCTTTGAAGTGAAAGCATATGCCAACCCAACAGTGGTGCGGTGTGAAATCCATCACGGCCAGACTGGAGGAATCTATGTGCATGAAAAAGGAAGAGGACAATTCATAGAGAACAAAATCTATGCAAACAATTTTGCAGGTGTTTGGATTACCTCAAACAGTGACCCAACAATAAGGTATTGTTTTCCTCATTATTATTTTACTACGTAGATTTGATGGGGATGGGATAAGTGCACTTTAATTTAATTTAATTATGGGGAGCTGTAAATATTCCTGTATATGTAGAAATGAATTGTGTGTGCACTTCAAGGTAGGTTTTTCTCAAAGCAACAGGACATAAGCTCTTTATTTTAAATTTGAATAGGGTACAGTCCTGGCCACTACATACGTATGTAATATTGTACCATGTATTAGAATAACTTCATAATGTTGATTTTTTTCTTAGGGGCAATGCAATTTTTAATGGGAATCAAGGTGGTGTTTATATCTTTGGTGATGGAAGAGGCCTTATTGAAGGAAATGACATTTATGGTAAGCTGATTTGCTTGCTGCATATTGATTTCTGAGAAAAATGAATGTGTAAGTTGTATTAAATAACACTTTTGTTGACAGGTAATGCATTAGCAGGAATACAGATTCGAACAAACAGCTGTCCCATCGTTCGACACAACAAGATCCATGATGGTCAACATGGAGGAATTTATGTAGTAAGTGCAGCCTAGGACAGGCACAGACCTGTGTTCTGTTTTATAAATTAAAAGGGGAAAAAGTACCCTATGTGAAATGCTTGTGCTTACAATGCTTGAGCTTCTTCTGTTATAAACCAGGTTCATGGTAAGTGACTGAAGCCAGTGCTGGTATTTAAAAGATGAAGGCTTTTATAAATGCCACTAAATTATTCTTATTACAGAGTAAAATATTTAAAATGGGATAGATTACAGAATTTTACTGTTGCATGGTTGAAAGCTTTTTGAAAAGACTTACTTTTCATAGTAGTATGTCATCATTTAAAAAAAAAAAGTCTATTCAGCTCTTTTGGAGTGTAATGTGTTTACCACTAACCTCAGAGAAGTTTTTTTTTTAACTGCCTTCAGGATGATAGAAATTGCAATTGTTGTATTGAAAAAGTGGGAAATAAAGCCCAATTCCCAACGTGTGCAAGGGCTCTGCTAACTGAACTGAAAGAGCTGTCAGGTTCCCTTAAGTAGTACCAGATTTTCAGAAATGTGTCTGTCCTTCTGCCAGAGGTTACCTAAGGTCCAGCTAACACTGCAAGTGTGCAGCTTCATCTCTTCATTGAGTAAATTTAACCAGAACAGCTTCTTCCCTTGACTGAGAAAACTGTTGTTTGACCTCTGAGCCACATGTGGTGACCTTCAGAGCCATGCCAGCTTTTTGTCCATCTTTGGGACAGAGCTGGGTGTAGGTTTAAGAACCATGAGCCAGGGCTTTCATGTGAGTGCACAGCACTGGGGAGGCACCTCTCCTACCAACAGCCAGCAGACATGTTACAAATACCACTGCAGAACCTTGAAACAGAATAATTTACATGCAGGGTGTTTTTTGCTTCATGGCAAATATTCAAAATCATCATGTGCTGTTATTTTTTTTAAAAAGAGTGAAAAAGCTTACTTAAATGGAAAGGAATTACTTTGCTACAGCAGTGAAGAAGCCAGGGGTGGGATGGATGGGTACAGAAGGAAAAAGAGTATTGGTGTTTAGCAGGTTTTCTTAACTCTTAAACCATCTTGTATTTAGCATGAAAAAGGACAAGGTGTGATTGAGGAAAACGAAGTTTACAGCAATACATTGGCTGGAGTCTGGGTGACAACAGGGAGCACTCCAGTCTTGAGGAGAAACAGAATACACAGTGGGAAACAAGTGAGTTTTGCTCTGTGGTTACAAGGGGGCCACAGAAAAGAAAGTCCTGTGGTTTTATGCCTCATTACTTTGGAACTAATAATATAATTCTTGATGTGTTAGGTTGGAGTTTATTTTTATGACAATGGACATGGCGTGTTAGAAGACAATGACATCTATAATCACATGTACTCAGGGGTTCAGATAAGGTAACATTTATTCTGATTTTCTGCCAAAACAGACATAGCTTGTTATGTGCTCTATTGTGTCTTTTTAGCTGTTCTTGTCATTTTGTTGATAAAAATAACTTTTTTTTGAAATCCAGTATGGCTGAATACCCTCTGCTTTAACCTACAAGAAAGTTACCAAAAATACAGCCTGGGTATTGACTGGAATGTGGGGCCCTTGAAGTCTGTAAAGCTAAATTATGTTTGCATGTTTGGAAAGAACTATGTTTTACTGAGATTTTTAAGCAGTGAGGTCCATGGGGAACTTCTTTAGAAGCATTTGAGACGTTTGGCCTTGGGATATAGTAAATGACTATAAATGACTTATTTTAAACGACTTTTAAATGACTTCTTTGCTTACATTTCACTCTAGAACTGGAAGCAACCCCAAAATCAGACGCAACAAGATCTGGGGTGGTCAGAATGGTGGTATTCTTGTCTATAATTCTGGTAGGTTTGTTTTTCATGTTTATCCAGAATTGTTTGTGTTCTGTGGTGTTATATTATCTTCTCATTTATTATACGTTTTGATTTTATTTTTTTCCACCCTTCCTTAAATTTTAGGGCTTGGATTTATAGAAGACAATGAAATTTTTGATAATGCAATGGCTGGTGTATGGATTAAAACAGACAGTAATCCTACACTAAGAAGAAATAAAATCCATGATGGAAGAGATGGAGGCATCTGTATATTTAATGGGGGAAGAGGTACTTTTTCCCTTACTGTTTTTCACTTAATGTTCTGGATATGAGTTAAATTTCAGTTTAAGCAGTGTTCTTTTTAAGGTGCTCTTTAGAAACACAGCTCTTGTCTTCTGAAGTGATAAAATAGTTATAGTGAACATACTCTAATGCTTTTTAGCCTTAATTACATTAGTAATACTGAAATCTGTGGGAGGCAGAGAGGTAATTAATCTCATCCAAGATAACTGTTAGACTGCTGCTTAGGACAGTCCTTTTATCCCATTTGCTTTTCTAAGCTTTGCCATTTGACTGAAACACAGTGTTGGATTCAAGTCATGTAGTCAAAATCATGCACCTGAGCAGTTTGGGTTCTGCCACAGTGTCCAGGGTTCGGGGGAAAAAACATCTTTAAGGAATCTTTTGTACACTTGTAAATTCAGAAGTGGTCCCTGTCTGAAATCCCCTGACTGTTGTGTGTCCTGATATCAGCCTCTGATACTCTGTAGATAATCACTTGCTTTAAGTGAGCTTTAATTTTAACTCAGCATTTTAAAGTAATCCTGTCCTATAACAAAAAAAAAAATGCTTGGCTTTGGCAGCCTGTTCATTTTAGAAGACAAGAAGAGAGAGGTGTTAGAAAAATTAAAGAAAAACTTGGAAAGCAGAAAGACTTAGTTTTCTGCAGTGATGCTTATGATGGCAAATTCCATGTGGTGTACTGAAAAAATACACTTCCAAAATTACACTCTGAGAACCACTTTTAACTGGTATCACTGATGTCAGTGCTACTGGTACATAGTCTCCAAATGAAAGGAGCTATTAACAGGATTGTGACACATAAGATCCTTTGAAAATATTTCACAGAAAGGTTACAGGTCAGGAAATGCTCCCAAGGTCAAATGTAACATTTGTTGGTCTGTCATAGGTCTTCTGGAAGAGAATGATATCTTCAGGAATGCTCAAGCTGGTGTTCTTATCAGCACCAATAGCCACCCTGTGCTAAGGAAAAACCGAATATTTGATGGTTTTGCTGCAGGTTTGTGCTGTTTAAATTAAATTTGGAAGCTTGGAGTGAGCTCTTCACAAAGCTTACTCTGAGTTTCTTTACCCCATGGTATTTAGATGTTTTAAAAGAGACTGGGATATCCTTCAGTGTATTCTAAAGTCATTTGAGAATTCAGAATTGTAGTCAGGGTGTATTTTACAGCATGTTGGGAAATGACACATATTCTGTCTTGTCATTTTTTTTGTGAAATACTTTCCATTATTTTATTTTAGAAGCAGTTGGTAAAGTTGTCTAGGATAAATTCATAGTTGATGTGCTGGATGCTGGTATGAATATCTTATCACTGCTTTAAAACCTAGGAAACGGGGCAAATACACATTTTAAAGAGATTTGAATTGCGCCTCAAGTTCAACTTTCTCACTCCACAAAGTTGAAAAACTGTAAAAATGAGCGTTCCTTTCTCCAAGAGAGATGAAGAATGTTTAACAGTGATTTTTTGCAATTTTACTGTTTAATCATCACAGTTTCATACGTCTTGCATTCCATTCCATTTCAACTAAAATTGCATTCTTGAGTTTTCTCCCATCTTTTTTTCAGAAGAAGCAAGTTTTCTGAGAAGAGCCTCTAAAGGTGTTGTTTCAGTGTGGTGGGGGGGAAGGATAGGTTGCTGTCAAGAGCAGTCCTGGACAAATGACTTGGAAGACACGGGTTACTGATAAAAGCTAAGAATTAAAGAAATGAATTTTAGGTGCCCATCTTGAGAACTTTTTTTAAAAAGATATTTTAAAAAGGGTAAGGTATGTGCACAAGAACTTTCAAATGTACATGAAGATGGCAGCTCTGAGTGCCCAAAAATCATATCCCCTTTGAAAATAAACATGATCACAGTACCATTTTATTATCAGATAGACTAGTAGTGTGTTGTTCCTCCCAGAAACCATGCATGCCAGCTGTAGCTCTTTGAAAGGACTCAACAGCAGCATTTAACAAATCTCAGTGCAGTTTTGTAGCTATATCATTTTCCATTCTTCCCCTTGAGTTTATGATGGCTTAAAAAAAAAAACCAACCAGCCAAGCTGTAGATGACGAGAGAGGTACAAATGCACAACCAGCAGGGATTTAACTTTGCCACTCTGTTTTCTCTCCTTTGTTCCCCTGACCCACTGAAGGTATTGAAATAACAAATCATGCGACTGCAACATTAGAAGGCAATCAGATTTTCAACAACCGCTTTGGAGGTTTATTTCTAGCATCTGGTGTCAATGTCACGATGAAAGGTGAGCCCGAGTCCTCCTGGCTTCTGTTTGGTCACTTGTTTGGTGCTGCTGGCTCTTGGGTTCCCTTTGTGGCTCACAGCTGGTACCACCTTAAGCAGAGTTGTCACTAAGTTTCAGCTGAAGGTAATGAGCCACATTAAGCGGTGTTAAGGTTTTTTGACAAACAGATGTGTTCAAAGGTAACTTAAGGTTTTGCTGTTAAATTAAAACTGTGATCCAGTTCCTGATCTTTGGCCCATTTCAGACTCCAGTTCTGATTTAATACAATGGAAAGTCTTTTTCTCATACCCAGAAGGAAGTGTCCAGTAAAGAAACACGCCTCACTTGGCTTTTAGGCTCTAAAAGCATAAACATTCTCAATCCCAAACATGTTTTTTCAGAAAATATGAACAGTTGACATACATAAAATTCCCTTGTATAGTGGGGAAGTGTGCATGAGACAGGATCCTCTTGCACGAGTAGGGAATGATGGTTTGAATGCCAGACAGCTCCAGGAGGTAATTCAAGAAGAAAAAGGTTCCATTTTCAGGAGTTTTACAAACTTGCCTGTAGCTGTTAAACCCTTTCCTGTGGATAATTTGTGCCTCTTAAAACACAAGCTCTGGCTCCCTGCTTCCCAGCACCTGGGCTTCCTGATGTCATCACTCGGTGCTCTGATGCTGCTGGGAGTGGGCAAAACTTACTGAGGTGCACTTTGGGACTAGACAGAAGATCAGGTAGTTGAGTAACAGAGGGGATTATCAAATTTGCTGTACCTTGGACACATCTTTGAAGTACTGGAGCTAGTCAGCCCTAATTTCCACTTCCATTGTGCTGGAAAGTACTTTATTCCTAAACTTTCCTGGGGAAAGAGCCATCCTTTTCCTCTTTCTAAGGGATATGTAAAAGGCCTTATGGTAAATGAGAAGCTTTCAAACATTGGGTCTCAGGCCCCTCAGCAGAAAACTTAGACCTGCTGGGAAGGCTTGTGTGTCTCTAAGCATTTATTAACAGCCAAGTTCAAAAAGAGTATTTAAATGGAGGCTGTCAGGTATTTCATGCCACATGTGCAAAGAGGAATATGTTACTTGCTTCAGGAGTGCATGGCACTCTGGGCATTGAGGACTTTATATTCTTAAATGCCAGAACTGAAATGCAGGTATAGAACAAACTGTTCCTAATGGGCCCTTTGCTTCAGTGCCTTAAGGAAAAAAAAAAAAGTCATTGATCCAGATGTGATTAGTCCTGGATTTTTTTTCCCCCCAACAGATAACAAAATAATGAACAATCAAGATGCCATAGAGAAAGCTGTCAGTAGAGGCCAGTGTTTATATAAGATCTCAAGCTACACCAGCTACCCGATGCATGACTTCTACAGGTAACAGGTTCTTTCCCCTCACCTACAGAAAGGCTTTCCAATAAACCCCCTTTCTCTTCCTGCAAGGCCCCTAGAACAGTTGCTGGGTGTGGGTGAACACACAGATGTGTGCTCTTCCTCAGCTGCAACAGAAGAGGATTTAACAAGTTCCCATTTTCTGGAATTGACTTTGGGCTTGAGGAAAAGAGAGAGTTTCTGTGAATCTGAGCCCAGGGCATTGCACAGCATGACTGTGTTTGTGACACAAGAATCAAAAAGTGTGCTGTGAAATCCAAGTTTGTGTCAAATTCTCAAACTTTTCAGTCCTGTGCACCCTCTTTCCTTCAGTGCATTTCTGGCCCTCCAGCCTCCTGGAGCGCTTCCCTTGAGAGCTGGTCAGGTTTTGGTTCCTGCCTAACGTGCTGCTTTTCCCTCCAGATGTCACACCTGCAACACCACAGACCGTAATGCCATCTGTGTGAACTGCATCAAGAAGTGCCATCAAGGACACGACGTAGAATTCATTAGACATGATAGGTACGTTTCCAGCCAGGGCATGGGGCTGCTCCCAGAGCAGGAGGGCGTGGCCACTAAGAGCTGTCTCTCTGTGTTGTAGGTTTTTCTGTGACTGTGGTGCTGGAACACTGTCCAATCCTTGTACGCTCGCCGGAGAGCCTACACACGATACAGATACACTATATGACTCTGCTCCACCTATAGAATCTAATACATTGCAGCACAACTGAATTCCTTTTCAGAAAGAAAGTCCTGCCATTCTAATATCATAACCATTAAAACTTTTTTTTTGGAGGAAGTTACACTTGCCCATTTCTGCAGAAAGAGACTGTATTAAAGCGGATGTGTGAGGTGTTGACACTATGGAGCTCAACCTACCAAAAAAGAAAGTGGCAATATGTTGACTCAGGATAACAGAACTGGGCGTTTTAGCATTACTGTGTAAACAAAGACTTTGAAGGGACAGAAGTGAAGAAAAATAAGCTGCAATTTTGTACAGATACCAACTTCTGAGAGCTGGTGTTTTTACAAGTAGCATTGAAACGCAGTCCAATTTGCAGTAGTACTATTCTGTAGACAAGCAGCATTCTTTGTTGCTGCCTTTATGGACATGGGTACCAATCGCTTTTGTAACATGGTAAAAATGTGAGCTAGCACTTCTGCATTTCTTTTGATTTTTTAACATTTATTCAGATTGAGAAATATGATTTTAATGCTTTAATCTCATGTAGTTTGTTTCTAATTTCAAGCAAAAAATCTTATTGTACTTGAATGTGTCCTGTTTTGTTAGCACACCTAGACTTGCTGTAACTGTACTCATGTCCCAGTATGTACGTTCTTTCTATGAAAGAGAAAACACTAATCTTAAATTATATCCAGCAATTTTTCTGGTGTCCTCTGAAGTTAGAATAATCTCCTCCCCTGCCCCAGCAATAGTCTGTACTCAAACCACCCTAACAAAAGAAAGAAAAGCGAGTGTTTTAATGAGACTTCCTAGACTATAATGCACTATAAAACAAAGTACCCATGTAACTAAGTTTTGTGAAAGAAATTTTACTATGTTTTAAAGTACACAGTAGAAAGTCTCCTCAAAACAGTCTTGTACTTTTACTCTGTTCATAGTTTTTTTTGAACAGTCTGGACATTACTTACATAACCTGCTGGAAATCACAGCAATTTCCTGCTCTAATGAAGCTGAGACAAGTATATATACAGCCCTATACAGTTTCATAGCTTTTTTCCATTTATGTGTATTGGTGACAGTGGGTAATCAACAGCCTGAAAGTGTATGCATGTACCATAACATCTAGACTTAATATATTGTGGAGTACTCAATAACCATTATGTAGAGGGTAGGTATGAATTAAAGGGTTTAATTTCCTAGGAAAGACAATGGAAAAATGGTCATTTTTAAAAAATAAAGTTTATTAGATCATAATGTTGTCTGCTCCCACCTTCTTGAAAAACCCGTGCGAGTTCCTAAAGCCGGTCGATCATCGCCGTGAGTTTGCGAACCGCGTTTGCATCACAGCTTGCTCCATCCACCACCTGGCACAGGTACCTGAGGGAAAAAACCATCTTTACTGACACAGACACTGAGGGGCAGAGCTTAGGATTCCCATTCCTGCAACAGCTTTAGGAGACATGGATGCTGGGCCTGGTGTAAAGGCTGCCAGCAGCATCCCCCCAGCACCTCTGTGTGCAAATTCAGACTGGCACAGTGACCCCAGGGCTCAAAATACTGCTCATCATCTCTGCCCTCCCATAGTACCTCCCTCCCTCCCTGTGAACATCTCTTGTTCACAAAAGTAGTTGTAACTGTCCCTCGTGCTGTGACTGAGCAAAAGCCACTGCCCAAATATTAAAATTGGTTTCTATAAGCCATTTGCAACTTAGATACAGAAACCCAGGGCCTTACCTAAATATTCTCAGTGAGATGGTTGTTTTTTCAAACTCTTTGGCTTTTCTGTGCCCCTTCTGAATTACTTCCTCTGGAATATCTGCAAGTCTTGCCGCATTGAAGCCGTAGCTCTTTGGGCAGGCTCCTTCAATGAACTTGTACAGGAACGTAATTGTTTCCTGGCTTGGATCCTCACTCTCATTTTCAACCATGCATGCCTGGGAAGAGCAAGTCACGAGTCAGTTCGCAATACTGACCTGCAGCCTAAGAAACGCACGGCTCATCGTGTCCTGTTCTCAAAACACCCATTTCTCAGGGCAGAAGAGCACAGAAAAGCAGCAATCCCAGCAGGAACAATCCCATCCTCACACACGTACCATGTGGCCCAGGCGCACGGCCCCGCTGTGGGAATAGTCCTCCACCAGGGAGTGGTAGTGAGTGGAGAACAGCGTCCGGCAGCGGATCCTCTGGGCCAGCTCCTGCACCACCGCGCTCGCTATGGCTGTGCCGTCAAACGTGGCCGTGCCTCTGCCTGGGGACACAGTAATCAATCCACAGTTAGTTCACGTGCTGCTGGACAGACAGACACCCTCCAGACGAATGCAGCAGTGCATTTGTAGTGTTTGTTTTTTCTGCTCCCCGCTGTGCGCAAGACAAACAAACAGCACTGAGGGGTGAAAGGCAGCAGCACCAGGGGAAGGTGACCTGGGTGTTGGCCCCATAACAATCACTCTCTTCTGCACTGCAGAAAAAAGATGTTACTGCTCTCCTGAGGTTTGCTGCAAGTAATTGTGCAAAGGAAAAGCAGGAAAGCACAGCTGGAAATAGGGTAATAATGACTGGGGGTGGGAGGTGGTGATGAATTCCCAGGGCACCCAAGATGTGTTCATGTTAGGCTGAGGCACCAGTTAAACACCAGCATCATTATGGTGAAACTGGTCCTGTGTACTTGGCTGCCATGCAGACAGCCCAAAAACCTTGCAGTTAGTCTTTCATCCCTCAGATTTAGCTTCCATCTATTACAAAATAGTCTTAATTACCCAGTTCATCCACGAGAACAAGGGAGTGCTCTGTTGCATGCTGCAGAATACTGGATGTCTCACTCAATTCAACAAAGAAAGTACTTTCACCTTTAGAGGAAATGACAAAAAAAAAAAAGCCATGAAGTAGTTAAAGATCTGAGAACCACAACTAAAACCTCATTTAATCTGCACTAGAATCTCGGTTAAGCTGAAGTGAAACTCTGTAACAAACTGAAGATGAACAAAAACATGACACTTTTTTTCCAGTGTAAAAACAGCAGGTTCCCATTCACCAGAAAAAAACAAATTTTGTTTCCTTTAGAGTACAGGTATAGGCACAAGCACAATTAATTTTAAGTTTTCAGGCCAACACACCTGCTTACTTTCAATAGCACCAGTCAAAAGTAACAGTTGGACAAAAAGAGGGGCACAAAGGCTACAATGGGGAGAATTTTTGTCCCTTTCTTGCTCTGAATGCACAGGACAGGCCAAAGGTGTGTGTAGCTTTACAGTAAAAAAACAAGCAGAAAAATCAAAGACTGAGAGACTGGAATTACTGGTTTGGTTGTGATGTCATGAGGGAACTATTTGGATAATAAAGGCTTTATTTGTACATTCTCTCCTCGATTGAAGCATGACAAAAGCAATATTCTGCTGCTAAGGCTCAAGCATCTCATGGGAGTTTCAGCAACCCAGATAATAAAAAGCCTGAAATTTACGCCTGAAATTTGTTTTAGCAGATTATGAGCAGAAGTACACAATTATTTACACCCTTCCCCATGATAAACCCACACTTAGGAAGTTGGGATTTACTTGTTCTTTGCAGGGATCATTACAATCACAAGTAGCAGCAATTAATGCAATTTATTCCATTAAAGGCAAGCATTTATTTCCTGTACTCATGCTGCATGAGCACTGCTTTGCCCTAATATAAGTTATCTAACATGAATTATTAAGCAGTGTCCACCAATCCTGATTTTCTGCATTTATTTAAAGAAATTACCAGGATTTAATGTTTTTAACAATATTTAAGAATAACCATTTATTCTCTTCAGAAAATAAAGCCCTAAAATTTTATTACTGAAAAACTTAACTTCATAAAAGTCCTGCAGACATCCATTACAAAGTGACTGCTGTGGAATAACTTGTTCTGTGCTTTCCTCTCTACACAGTGTGCAAAGAAATGCATCAAGAACAGATTTCAAAGCTTGTTCTTTGCAGTGTTCACCCTCCTCACAATGTGAAATGTCAAATCAGAAGTACAGTCCTCAGTTAATTGAAAAAAAATTGAAAATGCTACATTTTGCTAGAGCATCTCTCATGAAGGAAGGGCCCTTCTCATCTCTACCATAAGCATTTAAGTATTCTTCCACACTTTTGATTCCTTCCTGTACTGAAATTAAACAAAATGGAGATGAGCTGGGCAAAGAAAGCCTTAATAACATTCTCTAGCTGCAAAGAAAAGCCTCGATTTGGGGAAGTGTAAATGTTTTCTTTTAATTAAGAACTTGGAATGATTCATTTCCAAATTCCTTCTGTGCAACAAGTTCAGTGGGCTTAACTCCTTTCATATTCACTGACCCACATTTTTCAGCAGAGAGATCACAGAAAACCTGTGCCCTCCTTAATGGGCAGTGATACTACTCTTACCACAACAGTCATTTTATTTTTTTAGCTCAGTGGCACTGTGCCCATCACCACTGGCAGACTTAACCATTCACTTGTCATGTCATCCTCCACTTGTGTCTTCCTCTCCATTAAAGGAACAAAATACTCCAAGAACTGTCAACTACTGCTTCCAAGAAGGACATTTGCTTTCAAACAGAAAGAAGAAATCAATTTCAAACATAAGGCATTCTGACTGAAACAGGGGACTTCCATAGTCCTTGCAAGAAGGTACAAACGTGCAACAGCTGCCCCAACATCACTGTCCTATTTCAGAACACTTAGAAAAAGTTACCAGTGAGAGGAGAATATAATCAATTCTACAAAAAGATATTCCTCAGACTTGCATCCAGCTGGGAGTTAGGCTTTTAATATTAAAATTCATTAGGAAGCAATCCCTTGTGTCTGTCAAAAATCAAACAGACACACACATGAAAAAAATAAAGCCTAAGTTCAATCCTGTCTCCACTCTGAACAAGAGGAGAAAAGAGTGCCCAGCTCTCCCTGCAAAACACTGTCCCCTTTCCAACTTTCCAGTTGAAGCAGCAGCAGAAAGCTGGTGCCAGCAGCCCTGTGTGCAGCTGTGTGTCAGGCACTCACCGGCCATGATCCTGTCGGAGGCGCCAAGCCGCGTGAACACGCGGTCGATGGGCGTGAGCCTGCAGGCTTCCGCGGGCACGTAGCACCCCAGCTGGGCCATGACCACCAGGAGACCAGCCTGCACAGCAAACAGGGACAGTCACATCTGCACTGGTGCTCGCAGCTTCTGTTCCACACACACAACGAGGGCACGAAGCTGTGCTTCCCCTAAAACAGGGACTGGAGTACATAAAGCTTCCCGCTGCTTGAACAGCTCCAGGTTGCAGCAGCATCATCTCTGGTAGGACTGAACTACTCTGAAAGCCTTCAAAACACAAATTATCACAGCAAGCAGTGTTTATAGAGCAACCTCCCTGCTGATCTCTAGTTTCACCTTGTTCAACCTGCAGAAGCATCTTTTACCAGTTGATGCCAAGTCCTGGGTAGGTCCCTTGAAAAAGATAAACAGTACTCTATCACTTCTTCCCAACCAACTCTCCTACAACAAATAAAACTTATCCCTCCCTAAAGCAGAAAATCTCTCTGAACATGGGCACTTTCTACCAGCCTGTGAAGAGCACTTCTGGGGCCTGCTGTGATGCCCATGACAGCCAGGCCCTGTAATTCCCTTACCCACACCCCAGAGGTACCCTGGCACACACGACAATCACCTGTCTCATGAGCGTCGATTTGCCACCCATGTTTGGGCCAGTTACCAGCACACAGGAGGCCTCACTGCTGCTGCCTTCATCCTTGATGCCTATCATGATGTCGTTGGGAATAAAATCATCCCCAAAAAAAGTTTTTGTGATGCATGGATGGCGGGAATTTCTAAGTTCCAGGAAGGGAGGAGCATTGTCCGTAGGCAGCAGGATTACAGGTCGGCACAGAGGTCCATCACCACCTTGACTGTAGTGAGCAAGGGACATCAAGACATCTAGAAAATTAAGAGAAATTCCAGTCAGTCACACTTACAAATTTCTTCACTCAGTGGAATTCATTTACTCATTGAACAGCAATTTTGTAGAAATGGTTTTCTATTTTATTCCACTTTCCTCATAAGGGAACACCCACGAAGGACTCCAGAACAAGTAAAAGGTGGGAATATTTACAATGTCTTTCCTCATTCCTTCCAGATTTCTACAGATGTCACGATAAAAACGCTCCCCTATAGTTTTTTTTAGTTCAAAAGTCTTTAAAATCCACATAATTTTATTTCAAAAATTGATGTATAAAATACTACTTTATTGCACTATTTTTTCATTTAGAACAAGTAAGGAGGAAATCAGCTTCTGTGACAGTGAATTACTTTGTGAAGAATCCTAATTCTGCTTGAAAGTTGCCAGAGGACAACTGTATAAATATTAAAACTGAGTGTGTCCAGCAGGAAACAGCAGCACAAGACCCCTCAGTTAGCTGAGCCCCGAGGTTCTAAAAGCTGATCACCTACACAATGAGACTGTTCATGATTTTAGAGGCTTTATGTACACACATTACAGCTGAGCCTGGACACTGAATTCCTCTCTGCTGGGAACCAATTCAGCACTTGCCCTGAGCTGTGGTGTAGCTGATGTGATTGCTTCCCAGCTCTCCCAGCAAATCCATTCCCAGCCAACACTCCCTGCCTGCCCTCCCTCTTCTGCTCTAGTGGCATTCAGAGAGTGCTTTCATTTTTCCCTGGAACAAAGACATCCCAGAGTGCTTCATCTTAGCAGAAAATCCACAGGACAGAAGTTTGCCAGTCCTGAGAAGGGAATACAGGAGATTGTTCTATCCCAGAAATTGAAGGAGGATTTGGGGAAGCCTTCTTAGTCGACTACCTTTTTCAAGGCTTGACTGAGCACTTTTATTTTTAAAGGATGCCCAGAAAGCATCCTGCTCAGATGGAAAGGAACTTACCAGCAGCTTAGATTTTTATACCTCCATTTAATAAGAAGCTACTAATCCACACACAAGGCTCTGGAAGCACTGAGGCCCACCAGGCTACAGTGAACTGGGAGAAACACTTGGCTGCACATCTACAACCACGCAACAGGAATGAAGAAATAACTTGCAAACATCACAAGGCCCAGCAACTGTCCTGTCATTTAGCAACAGGAAGGAAAAAGGGAATCACTGTTAATTACCAAAGCAACAACAATTCAAGAGCTGCCAGCGAGCTTCCCCAGATCAGCTTTCACCAGCACAGGGGTAGTTTTACTGTGCCAGAAGGAGGCAGAGCTCTTACCCAGCACAGCAATGCACTCCACAGCTGTCTGCCAGTCCTTGCTGTTCTTGTCGAAGTTGTAGAAGAGGCGCCTCATGCAGTCCTTGAGGGCGGCGTCGCGGCGCTCCTCGGCGTTCACCATCGCAGCCAGCATCTTCTCGATCTCCTTGGTCCAGTAGCGCTTGTAGCCCTTCCTGCTCGACCTCAGCTCGTACTCCTCGGGCAGGTTACGGGATATGACACTTTCTGGGATTTCCATCTGGTACCGGTTCTTGCCCGTCCCCCAGTACTGCACGGATTTGGACCCAAGCAGCTTGCGCTGCTTGTCCAGGTACTTCCGAAGATCCTCCTCGAGGGCTCTGATGTCCTCTAGTGCTCTGTCATAATCGGGGTCAAAACCGAGCTTGGGGGTTATCACTCCTGTCTTCCGAGCCTGGTTGTGATCAAAGGCAGTGTCCCACCTTGTGAGCTCTGCACTCAGGTCTGGGAAGCGGCCGTCGGGACATTTGGCTTTGCGGGTGACCAGCTGCTTCAGGACTCTGGATTTGAAGTCACTGGCAAACTCCTCCAGGAATTCAACAATTTCATTCATTACTTTGAATCCCTCCAGAGTAGACAGAAAGTCAGCGATTTTCTTTTTGCTGTATTTAAGTTCTTCATAGAAGATGGCCCTGCTGTCAGGATGGTTCTGACTTTTGAGTGGTGACCCAATGCTGTGAATTTTGCTGAGCAGTCTTTCAAGGTCAGGCAGTTTCTTGAGGTACTCACTGACTTCAGACATTTTATCTGGCATTGCCATGAGGTCCTCGACAGCATCCAAGCGATCATTGATGGATTTAGGATTACAAAGTGGAGCACAGAGCCACTGTTTCAGGAGTCGCTTCCCGAATGGTGTGCAACAAGAATCAATCCTTTCCAACAAAGTACCTTCTGTGCTTCCATTGGTTCCATTCTGCAGCACTTCCAAGTTCATCAGGGTGACTCCATCCAGCACCATCCGCTGGCCAGTTATGGCAAACAAACTACTTGAACTCCTGATTTTTGCAGTAGCAATATCCACAGGGACATATTCCTCAAAGTTTGCCTGTGATAACAGCTCCTGATCAATCAGACATTTTTTGAGATAGAAGACACATCCCCCAAGAGCAGACAAAGCTAATTCACTGTTTTCACCAGGAGTTAATCCCAGGGAGTCACTCTCTGAAGTCAGAGATTTGATTACAGAGGGCAGAGAACATCCATTTTCAGAATTCTGCTTCTCCTTGAAATATCCTTCCTCAAGAAGGACTTTTAGTGTTTTAGATGCATTCCAGAACTGGGAACCCGAGATCAGCCCTTCCTGAATGCAAGAAACAAGTGAGCCCTTCAGTATCTTCTGTGTGTCCACAGACAGGTTGCCCTTCTCAAACAGCACCTGCACTGGAGTGTAATGAGCTACCAAAGTCCTAAACCTGGAGCAGTGGCGGTCATCTGGGAACTGGCCAACGTGGAACTTCCCCATGGAGGTGTCGACGAAGCAGACCCCGTAGACGCGCGTCCCGGCCGAGTCCTCCTTCTCCTTCACGCACAGCAGGAACTTGCTGTGGTTCTCGGAGG
The DNA here is from genome assembly GCA_013400575.1 of Peucedramus taeniatus. Taxonomy (NCBI): domain Eukaryota; kingdom Metazoa; phylum Chordata; class Aves; order Passeriformes; family Fringillidae; genus Peucedramus; species Peucedramus taeniatus. The sequence goes on from WBNO01032628.1 coordinate 231,152, forward strand.
GGTCGCAGTCCATGATGCTGTAGGTCTGCGTTCCCTTGGTGATGATCCTGCAGAGCTCCCGGCGCACCACCTTGTCAAACCTGCTGGAGTGGCCCGCGGACTTGCAGCGCGCCTCCATCATCTCGGGCGTTTCCGTCTGCTCCACGCGCGCCACCTTGTAGCCCTTCTGCACCAGGACATCGGAGAATCGCCCAAACGCAGTTTCTGGGAAACCTGAGTGAGCCCAGGTGCCCTTCATAAAGATCAGGCCCAACTCGTTGACGCCAGTGACCGCGTCCATGTGATACAACTCATAGAACTTTCCGACCTTGTAGCAAATCACAGCGTCAAAGTTCTGGCTCTTGAGCTGCCACCACCTCCGCACGCCCGGCGTGCACTTGTTGAGGTAATCCTCGGGCACGTACAGAGTACAGGGGTCGTAATCAGGGTCACCCTGGCGCCTCCTGTGTGCATCTCTCCTCTTCCCTTCCTGCAGCCAGTCAAGCTTTTCGTGTTCCCACACTGAGAAGCCACCAGTGCCTCCACTGCAAGCATTTGCTTGAGAGTCAAAACTTTCAGGTGCTGCAAACGATGTCAGCTTAGACTTGGCTTCTGAAGAGACTGTTGCTGCTCTTTTGGGTGTTTCAGAACACTCATTTCCCGAGCTACTCCTTTTAGCAGGCTTTTTCACCTCTTTTCTCTTTCGTTTAGAAGGGACTTTCACAGGGCTCTCTGCAACACTCTCTGCCTCTGTCTCTGTGTCAGAAGACTCGTTTTCATCCACCCCACTACTGGCTTCCTCACTGCTTGCTGCTTCTTTCCCATCAGGCTTGAACTCCACATCAGAGCCATCATGGTCACTGTCAGAATCCAACACTCTCCTTCTCTTGGTTTTTACAGCTCTTTCCCTGCTCATCACTCGCTTATTGCTTTTCACATCCTCCTCACTATTGCAGTCTTCACTGTTGCCTGATGCATTTTCACTCATCTCCTGGAAAAATAAATTATTTTGTCTGTAGATAATTCTGGCTACAAGGATACTGCTGCATAAAGAAGTGCAAAAATGTGCAATAATGCAGCACCTATGACGCTTCAAGCAAGAGACAGCAGAGCCACAGCCAATTCCATCTACCTTAACTGAACTCAGGTTTTTTCTGGACAACTCACTGCTACTGGCCAGTGGCGTAATTACTCTTATTTGTGTTCTTTAGAGAATCATTCAATACTGTGCATATGTGATGCTGGTGAACAAAGCATTTAAACTACACAAAAAAGAATATGGCACATGTAGGAGAAAGAAAAGCAACTCCATTATTTGCCTTTTCAGCTTCAAACTTTAATGGAAAACCAGCAGTGGAGGGACTGTAGTGAGCACAAAGTGCCACTGCACATAACACAATGCCTGGAGTGGCACCTGTCCCTCTGGGCACTGTCACACTGGAGACTGAGTAGATGAGCTAAGGGAAACCACCATCCCACTGACAGTTTCCTCATACCATTCCTCTCCACAGAAATCTATCCCAAGGCATGTGGTGCTACTGAAATAATAGCTGAATCAACACAACATGAATACAATGCAGTAAAACATCACTTTTTAGCTACTCCACCAAGACTGCTGTTAGCAGTGCAAGAACTGGTATTTTAGTGCTACTCCACAAGATGAGGGTGGGCTTCAAAAATTCAATTTAATGCCTTAGATGAACAGTCAAAAAGCTATAAATTTATACATTAAGACACACTGAAACTTCAGCTCAAACTTAGGGTGACTTGGACTATGAATAGCAGATAGAGAAGATAAAATGATGCATCAGAAAAAAAGCATTTCTGAGTGAAGAAAAAGTAGGTCGCCAGGGGGTGATGAGTGAAGAGAGTCAGAGAAGTCAGAGAAGTTAAGTAGATTCTGAGGTCAGTCCTTACCATACAGAACACCAAAGAGACTTGTCTTTCCAACTAGAAAAGATGAGAGACCAGCATATGACCTGACAACACAGAAGCAGTACAAAAAAAGACATATAGATACATATGTGTGCAAGATTAACCAGGAGATAAGCTGTGATTACTGTACCAGGATATTCCATGCTTAGCTCCAAGTCACAGCTTCTAAGTTCTAGCAATATTCCTGCAAATGACAGCAATTAAGAAACATTTTACCTCCATTTCTTCCTCTTCCTCCTCTGTGTCTGAAGGCTCATTGCATACTGCCAGCTCAAGCCTCTTGGTTTTATCTTTGCTCATGGCATCATCTGCCAGCACCATGGCTCTTTTAATTTCAGGCTTTGTGCTGTAAAACATACCTCCCTTCATCGTCTCCCTGTCTGATGAACCTGTAAAAAACACAGATTTGTTAAGAACTGATGCCAGTCTAGCATTTAGCAAGTGTTCATAGTTCACTTTTAAATGTATTCAGACAACTAACATTCATATTCAGATAACTAAACTTCTGTGCTGCTACCACTCATTCCCACCACATCTCAACTACAGCAACCTATCACTCCTTCATCCTGATGAACTACCCCGGGGAAAGAATACACATTCACAAATTAAATGCCTGCCTACATGAGCACTTGAAGAATTGCTTCTATTTCTGTAACTCATTAGCACATGTGAGCCCTCCTAAGCTGAGCTCTGACTCACACTGGCTGCAGTTAGTACTGAATTTAACACTGGCAGAGCAGCAGACAGACCTGACTGAGACCACAGGGCTGTGTTAGCAGTGACAGGTAAGTTCAACCAGAGTTATCTTCACTTTCTAGGCACAAGCCACCTGTGGCACAGACCTCAAAGCTCTGCTGGCCTCCAAACTGCTGCTCTAAGTGCAGCCAGGCACCCAGCCCCAGCCCATTAGCCAGATTAGCTGATGGCCAATCACTCTGGCCACTCAGGCTGACACTGCAGGGCAGTGAACAAAGCCTGCTATTAATATCTGCTCCACTCCCTCCTCCTCCTGCACACAACACAAACCCAAAGCCAACCAATCTACAGACTGATTTCAGCTCCTTTTTCCCCACTCCTGTGGATCCCATCATCCACCACTGACTGAAGCTTCAGCTCTAAACCAGTGGCAGACAAAGGCAGCAGACTTGGAGGAGGCCAAATACCCCAGAAACAACTCAAACAAAATCCTCACTCACAATCAACTCCCAGTTTGCAGTAGCAAAGCAGGGAGTTACAAGTAGCTGCTTCTACAGCACAAAGGCAACACATTAACAATCCAGATCTCCCTCTTAGTTTTCCAAATGCAACGAGGCAGTCTAAAAATATGGTGCATTAATATTAAATGCGACTGAACAACATCAAGAGAAAAATCTTCTCATATAATTGAGCTGCACACTCAAGTGTGCAACTCCTGCATATTCACTTAACCAGCTGCTATGCACCTCCACTTCTTCATGCCCACCTGTTACAGGTCTGGCCCTGTGCTGTCTGCATTTACTCAGCTACAAAAAATAAAACAACCCAAGAAACGTCTCCATTTTCTCACCCAAAGACTCCTCCTTTGTATATAAAGATGCTTTTTGTTTGAATTTAAAGCAAACCAGGTATTTTAAATATTTTTACTCTGTTCTGCATTCAACCCTTCTCCTGTGATAGATCTGTGTATCTGTGCTTAAACTTCGTTTTGGTGATCTTCTTGGTAGACAGATTCATTCCCCTTACCTGTATTTGCTTTTAAGTGCAATACAAGCTCTCAGAACATTTTGATTGTTTTCAAATACTTTTGGGAAAGACACATATAACCATGGACCAATTTACCTGCAGTAAATTATGCTAACACTCATGGCAATCACATTACCATTTTAATTTAAAACTATGGCTGAAGTGCAATACACTGAAGTACAGAGACAAAAATGTGGCTACATGATCACAAGATGGAACTGACTTGTAAAAAGGGAGAAACTATTTAAATTCAGTTTTTTTCAGTGACACTATCCTACAGGGCATCAGATATACTGTATTACACATTAAGTATTTGACTAACAAGACAGTTTACAGCCAATGATTTAGTTTTCAGAAACAGTAAATTTACGAAAAAATGGGGAAAATTGATTATGTTTATTAAAAAGGTGAGATTTATTATGCAAAATGTTAATTAACTCTTGATTACATTTGATTTTCACTAGTTAGCCATGCCATTTCTTCAGGACCACAAACATCAACGCTGATCTGTAAATACAAGTACTGCCCTCACCAACACTCAATTCTCAAGTTATATCTTTTATCTGCAAAACTGCTGCACTGCTGAGAAGAATCCCTGCAGCAGAATTAATTTTATTTACCCAATATCCTGGGCCTAGCCTTTTAATTCTGGACATATTGCAGTTCCTAAATAGCTGCTTAAAAACTGGGTTTGACACTGTTTTAGATTTTTTAGATTTCAGGGCTAAGAGTGGAAATACTGGATTTACCTTTTACATCATTTTTATACTGAAATAAAGTAAGTATCTCCAAACATTAGCAAGCTTTAAGTTTGCTTAACTAGTTGTTCTAATCTAATAAATGAAAGGGCTTAGTGTTTTATGTTTCAAGAACTGTATAAACACAAATGTACCTGCAACCCTCAAAAACATGTCACTTACAAAGCACAAAGCATGCTCAATTCTGCTCTTGGTTTTGCTGCTCTTTCTCGATGGAGAATAATATATCCTATATTCCAAGCCTGCAATTCCAAAACAAGTGGCATATTTCCATTTCAAACAGCTTTGTTTCTATCTCTTACCTTTATATGGCTTCAGGTATTTAACACTGATCCAACCCCTTGTAGGGCTGTCATCAAAGAACTGCACATGGACTCGAGTGGATTTTCCTTTTCCTCTGACGATTGTTCTTTCAGTGGGGTGGTTGTAGATGAGACACGGCCACCAGGGATAACCTTCCATCTTGGCCCACACCAAGTCCCCAGGAGAATACTCACAGGAGACACTGCAGAGGTGACAATTATGTCATTTAAGGAACACAAACATCTGGAACAGCTCTCTGCACAGATGTCACTGCACACTGCTGCTGAGCATTTTGCCCTCTTATGGTCTTAGGAAGCCCTCCCAGGGGGTGCAACCTGGATTGCACAGTTCTTCCATACCACCACCAACACTTCTCCTGAACTTTTTTTTGCTCCTCCAAGTTCTGCTGGATTCCCACACAGACAGAGCTTTATCATAGCATGGTTTGGGTTCAAAGGGACCCTAAGGATCACCTGGTCCCAATCCTCTGCCATGTGCAGGGACACCTTCCACCTTGCTGGTGGTTGGTTGCTCAGAGCCCCATCCAGCCTGGCCTTGGACACTTCCAGGGATGGGGCATCCACAGCTTCTCTGGGCAACCTGTGCCAGGGCCTCACAATCCTCACAGTGAAGAAGTTCTTCACTGTGTTATTCCTAATTAGACCTACTCTCTCTCTGTTTGAAGCCATTCCCCCTTGCCCTGTCACTACACGCCCTTTTCCTGTAGAAACTAATTTTCAACCAGGCACTTAAGGAAGAGTAACACTTAAAAACCCCTCAGGCTACAAAAAACGAATAAATAAAAAACTCTACCTGCACTGCAAAGCAACTGATGCAGCTTTTATTTTCTCTGTCCTCCTTCCCACAGATTTCACCCCAGCCACTGCCACACTCCCACAGATGATGGCTGGGACAGTCCTGCAGGCTGTGGCCCAACAGGGACACTCAGTTTGCTGACATGTGGGACACTTGCCATCATGGTGTTAAACACGAGAGAGACAAGGAGCTGCTGGAATGGGTCCAGGAGAGGGCAGCAAAGATGATAATGGGAAAGGAGCATCTCTCTTAAGAGGAACGGCTGAGAGAGCTGGGCCTGTTCAGCCCGGAGCAGAGATGACTGAGAGGGAACTTCATCAATATGTATAAATACCTAAACGAGGGGTTGCCAAGAAGAGGGAGCCAGGCCTTCCCTGGTGGTACCAAGCATTAGGACAAGAGACAAAGGGCAGAAAGTTCCACCAGACCACAAGGAAGAACTTCTTGACTGCGTGTGTGGCTGCGCACTGGAACTGACCGGCCAGAGAGGTGGAGCCTCCCTCAGTGGGGACACTCAGAACTGCCAGAGCACAACGCCGTGCCATGTGCTCGGGCATGACGCTGCTCGAGCCGGGAGGCTGGGCCAGCTGCCCCGCTGTGTCATTCTATGATACAGCACGGAAAGCAAACACAAACACGAGCGCAACGCTGCTTGCAAACAGCACAACCCGACCGCACGGCCCCGTCCCCGCGGCTGTCGCACTGTCCCGCCGGCAGCACAGGCCGCTGCGGGCCCGGCCGGCCGCCGCATCCAGGGAACGGCGGGGACT
>WBNO01032628.1:237562-273642 GCA_013400575.1 Peucedramus taeniatus
CCCCGCCCCCGGCCCCGGCCCGCCCTCAGCTTTGGCGGGAAGCGCTGAGGGAAGGGCCGGGCCGGCTGTCCCTGTTGGCCCTAATTGGTGCAAAACGTGGGATAATGTAACAATTTCCGTGAGAAACGACGTTCGGTGATGTCTGATCTTAGTACGCTTCCAACCCTAATCAACAGGGAAGGGGATTTAACCCGTGAAAGAGCAGCTGACGAGCAATCCCTGAGGGACGTCCGAGTGTTAAAAAGACAAATTATTTGTGGGTCGAGTTATCTTGTGAAGGTTTAGGGCTCGAGGGGATCTCCCACCTCAGGGGAGGTTAACAAAGCCTGGGGAGAAGGATGTGCAGCTGATAGTGCACACAAAGAACGCAGAATTTGTGGGTCACAAGGACATTTGGCAGGACCCCAAAGATAAGGAAGAAACTGATAAAGACAACTCAGCAACTGTGCTGAACCAGCTCCAATTGGGTAAAATGTAATTCTGTAATGGGGAAATGGTGACTACCAACTCATGGCCACGGACCCAAAAAACCCACTGACCCAAAAGAGGGGAAAGACTGAATATGGGACTAATTAGGAGGAGAAGCAAGAGAAACATTAATAGACAAAAGATAAAATACTAATCAATAAGAGAGCTATGTAACTTTTAGCCAATGAACATGAATGCCTTTGTTTACTAAGATGTATAAATATTTAAGGTTTTGGTAGCCGTCGTGCTGGCACTGTGGCTTTGCCACCCAGCACCCTTTTCTGTGCAGAGCTGTGAATAAATCAAATAACTCTGTGGATTGGCCTCTCATACCACGTCAAAGAAACTATTTTGGGACAACAGCTACTGCCCTCCAAACCCCGTTCCCTGCCTGCCATGGGCCCACAGTGCTTGTTATGGTTGATGGTGTGATGCCATCAGCTGGAGCCTTCCCATGAAAACATCCTCAGGGAAGGGGAAGTTGTGGCCCTGGCCTTGGACAGCTTCATTCCTGCCCTGCAGCGCTGTGCTGGGAAGAGGAGAGGCTGGTACCTGGCTGGAGGAGAAGCTTGGACTGCTGCCAGCCCCATTTCTCTGCTGGTTTCACTGACAGATGCACAGCAGAGCTAAAAAGTGGCAGCTAAAATAACAGGATCTCTTCCTACAGTTTTGGGGTTTTTTTTTTATTAATTGGTGAGGCTGTGTCCTTTAAAAGCAATTTTCTGATGTGGTATAACACATGGTGCACTTGGTGTGACTCTTGGGGCTGTTCTGTGCAGGGTCAGGAGCTGGAATTTGATGATCCATGTGGGTCCCTTCCAGCTCAGAATATTCTGTGCTTCTGTGACTCTGTAAGACAATTCCATTCCATGTTTCTTGACTGGTATGCTTGAGATACAGGAACACCGACCAAAAAGGACAACTTATTTTTGTAAGCTTAAATCCACAGAAAAATTATTTGCTTATTATTATTTTGCAAACATTATTATAAAAATTGTGTTACCCCAATCCTATTTGCAAATATTAGTATTAAATTATTAATATTTGATTATTATTATTATTGTTATTATTTTGCAAATTATAATTTGTCACCAGATGCCAGTTAGCACAGCTTTTCCTTTCACTAACATTGCTGCTTAACATTGCAAGTCAAAGCCTCTCCTTCCCTTCTGTAGGAGAAAAAGCCAGAGGTGCTTTCCCACCGCCAGCAAAAACGTGGAACTGCAAGTCAGGGCTTTAACCACAAGAGGTCCTGCAAATCCAGCCGATATGGAAGGATTTTGAAAGCCTGTTCCTTCTAAAAGAGCTATTTCCTCTTATCATGAAAGCATAACTTCCATTTAACTTGTCATCTACTGCATTCAGAAACAATCTGATGTGGTGCCTGCCTCAAATTGAAGTACAAAAGCAAAGGCATTTATTTTCCTGAGAAAAGTGCAGCAGATTCCACTGCATGTGGCCTGTGAAGTGTTTGGGAGTGGAACATTCTGCAGGATAACCCCCTCAGCAGGTGTTGCTGTTCCTATCAAAAACACTCACCAGGACCAGTACCTGCACAAGTGTTTGGGTGGCTCATTTCTGTCATTTTTTTGATGTAAATAGGCAACACAATTTAAAATTTTCTGGAAAATGACAGTGATCATCCATCTGGCAGGTAGAAGCAGGGAATTGGGATGAGGCAGGAAGGGGAAAAACTTGGGTGAATGCTGAAAGCAGGCCCAGTTTTAAAGATAAAGACTGTTTTGAACAGACTCCTGATAGATTCTCCCTGGAGATGACTCTTGTCTGATCACATGAGCAATGGAGATGACAAGAAAACATGAAGGGCCATCTGAATTTGGTGGCCTCCTGAGCCAAGCTGGTGGCACAGAAGTAATTTTATTGTTGGGGTGGAGTTTGGTGGCCCTGGGGTTTCTTCAGGCTGGGAGGAGCATGAGTGAGTCCTGGTGACTCTGCTAGAAGAAGGACAGGTTACTGATTTGGCAGCACTGTGAGTGTCTCAAGAAGAGACATTCTTGACCACGTGGTCCAGGAACTTGGGTGAGCAGCCTGGCAACTTTTTAATTTGTCCCATTCCACGATACCAGTTCTCCAGGTCTGGGGTGTCCCTGTGTCTGTGTCTGGGCATGCCTCCCGTTATGGTGACAGCCACCTGAAAAATGTCACACTGGAAACATACCTAAGTCTGTCATTGAGAAAGTCTGGATCCAACATCAGACACCCTTGCTAAGGTGATATCTACAAAAATGTAGAAATTTAAGTTGGCAATAACAGGTTATTGTATATCCCCTTTTCTCTGGGATCAGGCTGGGGGAAACACAGAACACAACAGCATTTATTAGATATCTTTTGTTCTGCTGTTATTAATAGCAAGGGACTCATTGCATTCATTTATCCCCTCCTGCAGTTCACAAACATCTGCACTGATGGGTGGAGCAGGAGTTGGGAGACCAACCCCAGCAGGTTACTTAAAAGCAGAGGTGTGTGTTGATGTGTCAGGATGTTCAGCAAGTCCCTCCAGACCATTTTGTTTTGTCATTTATATATATATATATGTGTTTGTGTTTTATATATTCATATCCATAGATAGATAGACAATCTTGTAGTTTTGTATATAGCAGCCTTCATGGATGGAGCCTGCGTTGTACAACACCCATGGCTGATGCCAGTGGGTTTGGACAGATTTGGCAGAGTGTCTGGGCTCAGTTTATCAGTTTTTGTGGATTCAGCAGGACTGTGAAGTCTCTGGAGCTTATCAGTTCTTGGCAGACACTCAGATGCTACTGCTTGGCACACACGTCCCCTCTCTTCAGCCTGTTCCAGGTGCCAATTTCTCCATCCATGCTCGTGCCTGGTAGAGCCATTCACATTAACTCAAGCTGAGGGGGTTTTTAGGACAGGGTCTTCATCTTCTCCCTAGTAAAATACATGATTCTACTTGTTTTTCTGCCAATCTCAACAGGGTAGGTTCTAGAATAATTAAAACATGAAAGTCTGAAGTTGTTTGATAGGAGGTTACAAAAGATGTTATTACTGAAAACTCTACAAACTACTCTCTCCTCCTCCCTTTTCTAAAATTTTCTATTTTTGAAGAGAAAGCCATCGGAAATTATAAAGTTGCTTTAGTGCAGACTTCACATGAAACTCATCTGAACACCAAAAAATTCTGTATTTATCATCATTCTTTTCTTCTCTCTCCCCCTGACAATGCACACACATATACTCCCACCTCCCACACAGCCCTCAACCAAGCTTTTTAGCTCCTGAAGTGGTTCTGAACATTTTCCATTCTAGAAACAGTAGAAATGACAAGGATTTGTCTTTTTTCAAGATAATACCCCAAAAATTTTGAAATTAAACAACTTTGGCTATACCTAGCTTTTCTAGGTTATAGTGACCCTCTGCTATACATAGGCTTTCATCCAGAGTTTAGAATAATTAATATCTATATTGTTAGTTGCTGGAATAAGGAAAAGGCTAACAAGGTAATTTTGAGGTCTTTCTGGAAAAAAATGAAGCCATGTGTATCAAAAAGGATACTTAAAACAATAACCACAACAGAAAAGCAAAATGCTCTTGAAGCCAGGTGCCTGGGTGTTTATCTTCTGTACTGTTTGCTACCTCTCAATATTCCTTGGAAGATACATTTAGCAGGAAGGAAAAGTCATTCCTTGGGTGAGGGAATTGCTCTTGAAGATGCCAGGTGCAGTCAAGAGCAAATTGGTGAGGCTTAGGAAGCAGCAGGAGCAAGGCTGCTCCTGGCAGAGGCAGAGCTTTTGCTGACCCCCAGCATCTGAATCACAGAATGGCCTGGGCTGGAAGGGACAACACCCAATTTTTCATCCACCAGAATCCCCAGGTCCTTCATAGCAGGACTGCTCTCAGCCCCTTCATCCCCCAGCCTGTGCTGGCACTGGGGTTTGCCCTGACCTCTCTGCAGGACCTTGCACTTGATCTTGCTGAACTTCATGTGACCCTCATGGGCCTCAAGCCTGTCCAGACCCCCCTGGATGTCACCCTGTCCCTCAGCACATCAGCTGCACCCCTTGGCTTAGTGTCACCCGCAAATTTGCTGCTGCTGCACTTGATCTCACTGTCCATGTCACTGATGAAGGCATTCAGTATCGTTGGTGCCAGTCTGAGGGACACCACTCACTCCTGGTTTCCACATGGACATTGAGCTGTGTGGGCAGCACAGGGTTCTGGTCACCAAACAGCTCCAGCACGGGTGAGGTCATGGATCTGTGGAAACTGGCAGTCCTCAGACCCTGGAGTAATTAGCATTGACTCCATGGTGCAGAAGGCATGAAAAACAATTAATTAGTGATTAGTGTTAAGAAATCTACAGTTCTTATAGGAGCAGTGGTGGACCTAAGACCTGATTGATCTTAAAGTGAAAACCTCTCACACTACTGGCAAGCTATCAATAGCACACTCTAGCAAACCATATCTATAAACAATGGTTACAGAAAGAGAAATGATAGTTGTTTGAATTCTTTTCCTCTAAGAGTCTCAGGCTCATCCTGGGAGAAATTGTCTTTGTTCTTTCTTCGACTGAACTGAGAATATCCACAATGGATCAGATCCAGGGTCACTCCAGGGGGAAGGGCTGCAGGCAGGCACAGCTGCAGGGAGCATCACTCAGGCAGGGGCTGGGTCCTCAAGGCAAAAAAAACCCCATTTATATCAAACTTTTGAAAGCTCTTCAGATGAAATTTGCTAAGAGAGTTATCTGTGAGAGTTAATGTCGAGAGCAGTCTAGGAAATTTCACTTTGGTTTGTGTTTGAAGCACCAGCTATGTGCACTACCCCTCTCTATGTGTCTGCTGAGCTGAGTGACAAATTTGCTTCCAGAGCTAACAGAAAGCTCTTAAAGTGAGGAAAAAAATCCCAAAGGCCTAGCTATTATAGGTAGAATTTTCTCATTTTGAACTAAACTGTTAAGATTTTATTTTGCAGTTGTCCCACTGTGACAAACGTAACGATTTTCACTTTTCTACTTTTCTCCTTTATTACAGTTTTTTTTTCTCAAAATTTTTTTAATATATTTTGTTTTCATTTTTTGCACAAGAAATGACTGTGGACAAAGATCATGGGATTTAACTGGTTTTATAGGGCTGCTGCAAACACCTAGTAACTATTAAAAAAAAAATGAAATAACTCTGGCATGTAGATAGCTTCTGGGGAGTGGGAGGAGGAGTCCACTGCTTCATTTGATTAATGTGTATCCTTTCTCTGAGGCTGACTTGAGCTGCTTTGGTCTCCACACAGGTGAGGTGATCAGAGGTAACCTAAGTGCTTTGCAGCCTTACCTCTGTGACAGAGGCTGCCAGGCCAGCTGTCCTAGATTTGGGCAAATTTGGGAGAAAACCCCCAAAGGGGCCACTTCAGAAAAGCCAACCCACAGGGCCCCTCCCCACAACCAGGGTTCGGAACAAAATTCCTCAGAGAGAAGTGGAAAGAACCTGTTTATTGAACAGGACACGCATCCCACACACACAAATTAACAATTCTGGATGACAAAACTCTTTCACCGTTCTGAAGAGATCTCAGATTCAGACAGTCTCTCTGGGGAGTGCTCGCTCTGTTATCAGCCTCTCCACGCTGGCAGTGGCTGCTGCAGGGCAGGACACAGAGTGCAGGGTCTCAGTGCTTCCAGGGCACAGTCCAGAGCAGGTTCCTGTGGTTCCAAGGAAAAAAAAAAAAAANGCCCTATGTACAGTCTGTGTCTCGCTGTCTGTGTGGGAGTGAGCAGGCTGAGAACAAAACAAACTTGGTTTTTCAGAGCTGGTCTTGAAGGTACAGAGCATAATATCCAGCATAAAAGGACAGACAATTGGGGATACAAGCATCATAACGTCACCCCAGGACACCAGCCTTAGACTGTGAGGTGGAATAATTCACAGGAGCAGGTTCATCATGCTGATACAGAAAATGTTGATTTTCCTCAGAAGTTGCCCCAAAGGAGAATTTAAGCATGAGGTGAATGCTGCAAATAAGGCAACCAGTGAAAATGTTAAGTTTTCGAAAAATACAACCATGACAAAATGTTTATGAGTACTGAGGTCATTCTGACCTAAATATAATCAATCTGGTAGGCTGCTAAAAATCACATCTTCTGATACACTCATTTTGTACAGGCCTGGAAAAATGTAGGGTGTTTTAAAAGTGTGTTTAAAGGGCATTTTTTCCCCAACGTTAGATTTACCACTTGTCAGCATCCAGCATGCATAAATCAGAGACTGTTCATGCAGTAACTCATTGTCCTGTAATTGGGCTGAGAAACCACCTTTATTTTAGTAGCAGAAGATGATTAATTTCCTCTTTCTTGCTTTTTTTGCATGTCTGCAGACAGGCAGATTCCTTGTACTAGTTTTAGAAGAGCTTGTACAGTGAGAAATGAAGCAAGAACTGCATGTTTATTTAGGGTCCTTTTAATGTCACTGTATGACTAAAACCTTTCAAATTTTTTTTTTTTTTTTTTACATGACAAAGAATCAAAAAGAAGAGATAGAACTGTAAGATTTCTGAATAAATGACATTTTAGGATGCTTTGCTTATATTGTGCCTTCTCATAGATGCAGATCTGAAGTGAGATGAGAGCTGTTGGAACAGCATGCAGCAGAACTACCAGAAACAGAAGTTCAAAAATCAAGAGGAGTCTAAACATAACCTGTGAAATTAATTCTCAACCAGAACTGCAGACAGACTGCATCTCCAATTCGGATGTTTTTCATGTGATATGGTATAGATCTGTGCATAATAATAGAATGTCCTTAAAAATAAAATAAAACAGAAAGGAAAAAAAAAAAAGGCAGGAATCAAAACAAAAATGGGCCAGGGCTGAAGATGATCAAACTCTTCTCCATGATTCCATGCTGCTCCCACAGAACAGGAACATTCATCTGCTGATTTTGTTGGGTTCAAGATGCTCCTGCTATTTCAAAGTGTAGTAGCCACCCACAGTTATCCTGTTTCCTGCCTTCTGTTTTATTGTGCTTCTATTAACAGTATGAACACTTGTGGATTTTTCACTGATACAGTTTGATAATTTCAATTTGCAAAGAAAAAATAACTTGCAAATCCAGAGGAAAAAACCAGCTGTCATCAAACAGTCTGACCTGTCTAACATCTGGCATTGAATTTCCCTGAGTCAATCCCTGTTTAAATCAGATTATCTCTTGTGGAAAACAAAGAGTTTTGATTTAAAGGTTTGCAAAGACTGATGATGGCAATGATCTGTTAATAAAGTACCATGAGATATTTGCAGCTGTCAGGGCAGGGGACATAAATTTGAGTTGGATGGACAGGGTTAAACGAGTTCCAAGCTTTTTCCCAGCACTGGATCAGTAAATAGGTGTTGCAAAAAGGAATTATTTGTATTTTGCATTGCTGATGCCCTCTTGCTTCAGAGTTGTCACCTGTCAGCAGTGGTGATGTGTGAGAGAGGCACCTGGGAGATGAAGATGAGGCAGCTGGGGGATGAAGAACCAGAATGCTCACATTAAAATGCTTCAGTCCTGCACCCCTGCCAGATACTGCTCAGAGAGCCAAAGGAAGATTGGTTCCCACTAATTAAAACGTGGCAAAAAAACAAGAAGAGGCTTCTTTATTTCCTTTTTAAATCCATGACTTTGTTCCTTATGTGGAGCTGATTTATTGCCAAGTGACTTTGGCACTAAATCTGGGGAAATGTCTTCCACAAGTTGTTTTTCTGATGCGGGTGCAGGCTGGGACAAGGGTGAGGTGACACGGGGAGAGGTGGCTTTTCTGCTGTCACACGATGCTCTGAGTTTCACACTGGAGGAGTGTTGTGCCCTGTGAGCCCTGTCCACACCAGATCCATCCTCTGACTCAGACCTCAGCTGATAACTGGTTTTCCTAGCAAGAGAGAGAGAGTTTAACTAGGAGCCTTTTCTGAATGAGTATGCTTTGAGAAGGAAATGGTAACCAGCCATCCTACTGGAAATGAATAGCTCATTAGAACTTCTACTCTGAGCCCTTTATTGCAGACTTCTTTGTGCAGATGCTCTGAGAGGTCTCTTTCCTGAAGTTTCTGTTTTGTTAGCAGCTCTGTATTTATGTAACTTCATTTTTAAGCACGCATACACTGAGCTTGTGACAGTTGAGAGCTCACAGACTGAAGTGAGTCTAGAAATGAATTTTCCCCATCATGGCCAGGTTAGTGCTTGTAAAGCAGCACAGAGGGCAGAAGGGCAGAGGTACTCACAACATGATTTCACATGCTTAATAGGAGTTTTTTTTCATGAAATTCACTGTGCTTGCAGGGGCACTAGGGAGCTGGTTCAATACTCATTCCTCTAACCTGCAGTTCACTCTGTAAGATGCCTCAGTTTTATAACATTGCTATTTTAATGCAGCTTGGTTTTACCATCACGTTATCTTTCAGCAGATGGAAGCCACACAACACAAATCTTCCAGGGAGACAGGGCTTGAGATCTCTGAGGTGACACCAACAACCTGTCCTTGAAACAAGTCGTGCTTGGCCCGAGGTAGAGCAGGGATCCTTCCCTGCTGTGTGTGTGTGAATATGACCCAGGGGAAAGGTGGAGGCTGAGAGTTCTCCAGGGAATTTCCAGGGCTCTCATCCTGCTCATCCCCACGATGGTAAATCTGTTCTCCTTCCTGTACATTGCAATGCTCTGTGTCCTGTCCATTCCATTTTTGCTACCCCTCATGAGGTCAGGATGCTCTCTGTGGTTGTCTCCTTTTTTTGCCTCATACACTGTATCTCTCTTTTCTCATGCTACAGACACAAGGTTTCCCACCATTTAATTTTTCCTGTAACTCTTACTTTTCTCCACAGGCTTTTCCAGTCCCTGCCAAGAGCTCCACTTGGAGCTTTTTCTTTTCTTTCTCATTGAGAAGGAAGCCACACAGGGTGCTAATATTATATTCTCCACCAAGCCGCTGTTCACAGACGTGAGGACAGTGTTATGCTGTAAGGTGTTGATCTGTGGGTGGTTATCAATCTGTCCTCATTCCCCTCCTGCTTTTCACAAAGTTTTGACCACCATAATTGAACAGAAACAGCAGCAAACCCTGCAGACATGTACCACCACATCTGAATATAAAGTCCAGCTCATTATTTTTTAATTCTGCTTTAATATTTGGAAAAATATCAAAGTATCAAATACTAAAGCTGTAACTCCTAGTGGGTCCCTAATAATTATTATTGAAAGCAGTTGCTGGTATAATTGTTTTGGTACATAGCAAGTTCTATTACAACCAGCAATCAGTCTCATAATCTCCTATTCTAGTGGTAAAAAGAAAATAAAAATACATGAAGTGTACCTGGATGGCAGCTGTTTCATGATATGGCAATTAAGCAGGCTGGGGAAGCAGTGAGGCAAGGAGTGACACGGGGACAATTTGCCTACAGTACAGGATTGTTGGATCTATTTGTGCAGCTGGCATCCACACCTTGGAGAGGCAGAGAATTTAAAACTGAATTCATTTCACATAAGAACAAATTAGGGACAGTGCCAAATACACCAATCCTTTCCCATAGGTCAGCTATAAAAATTATTTTCTTTCTCCAGCAAGTTTCTATTTTATTTTAAAAACCACTAAGATTGATTGATATTTAAAATAAGCTAATATAAAAAGTGTGTCTTCCTCCAGCCCTTCCTTTAACTGCCTGCTAAAGCAAACAATCCAGTCATGATCCACTGACATTTGTATTACCATGGAGCTCTGCAGCCCTGCACTGACAGGTGGTCTGCACTGAGCAAAAACATTATTTGAAGTTTCATTTTTAGAATCACTGCAGCACTTTCTTGTCTGTTTTCCTGTGGAGGATCTGGAAGAGACTTGTGTAGGGCTTTTTGTCAGGACAGAGCAGGTAGCCTGCAGTGTGAAACCTCGAGAAGGATGTGCAGCCAGTCCTCACATGCTCACCTTGAGGCTGGCATTCAGGCAGCCCCTTGGTGTGATCCAGACCCCACAGAGGCTGCTCTGCCCCTCAAATCCTGGATGACCCTGCTGGCACTTTTCCTCATCCAAGGAGCAGTCCCCATAGTTCCTATGGGATTCCTACATTGCTCTGCAGAACCCACTCCAGCTGACCCTGATGGCACAGCATTGCTGGGTGTTAAAAAATGATGGGCACCACCTCTATTCATGGTACATATAACACAGGTACCAAAAATACACAAAGTATATAGTTCTGAAAAAAAAAATTGCAGGGTTTTAGATATTTCTGCTGAATTGTAGTGGGATAATTATCTCTCTGTGAGCAGAAGTGCTGCAGCCATGAATAACAAGTATCTTGTCTATGGGACTCCATAACCTGTGAACTGTGATTTTCATCAGAAATGGGAGTTCATGTGTCTGTGCCAGACAGCAAATATCTACATTTCTCCTTTTCACAAATTTGGCAGAGTGGCTGGGAGGTTACACTGCTTGCATGGCAAGTCTGCTGCTGTCAGTGCTGCCTGAACTGCAGAAGTTAAAGCTTAGAGTTGTGGCATTCATTCATGCATAATTTAAGGTATAATTTCTATCACTACATTTGACTTTTCCACAGGGTTACAATAAACAAGGCCTCATTTTTACACACTTCCTTTTCATTACTATTTTTTTTTCAGCTTCACATTTAATGGTCTTCTGTTTGACACTTTCTCTTTTATTCCTGGTTTCAGGAAGGCAGCTTCAGCCAGAAGATTCCAACATCACTGCTTGACTTGTCTGCACCACGTGTCTTGAACATCCTGTGTACATAGTAATAATACAGTACAGGTTTTGTATTAATAGAAGTACACCTAAATCATTTTCACTTGTCTCTGAGCATCTGCTGTCTCCTCCTACATTCTTCCTTAAATCTTAACACAGGGTCTCTTAGAGAAAATCCTGCTTCACACTTAAACGAGCTCATTCAATTGGTACTTTTTAATGCATATATTTTTACATGTATTTTTTCTGCACATGGAAAATGCATTTCATTAGTTTGAAGCATTTTTGTTGGAAAAATGACTAAATAGGTGCAGTAAAATCTGATGATTTTCTGGGTGAAGTTTTTGTTCACTGTCTTTTTCTGTGCCCTCAGGTGGTGGCTTACTTACCTCACAGCCAATTACAGCTGGGCAGCACTTCAAATGGAGATTTGTAATTTTAGAAGAAACTCTTTGGTAACAGATGGCCCCATATTTTTTTTTGTAAGGACTGCTGAAGTCCTTTAGTATCTAATTTAGGTAAAATCTGTGAGCTGACAACAGACTTATGCTACATTGCCAACTCTGGGCATTAAAAAATAACAAGTGTTTAAAATATAATGAACTTTTAAATTTGCCTGGTGGTTTTTCAATCCAAGGCGCTGAGTGGTCTAATTTTCAAACATTTCCCTGGAAGAATGAAAGTCAAGAACTTGCCTTCCTTTCAAATAAATTATCATGCAGTCCTGGGGATTTTAAACCCAGGGTTTCACAGATGGTGTCATCTATTGTGAGTTTCATGGGGAAAAAACCCCTGAGACTTGCAGCTGTGCAGCTGGCAGTGCACAACAGGACAGCCCTGCACCCTCCTGGGATGCATCCACTGCTTGTGCCTGTGGGGATGGGCTGGTGTCAGTACACACAGACATGTGGTGTTAAATTCAGACAGTTTTCTTTCCCAAAAAGGGATCAACTTTCCAGGAGTGGACAAAGGAGAGCCTGTTTCCATTAACTCCCCACCGAGCTGTGGAAAGTACCTGCAGGCAGGGAGAGCCTGAGGGGGCAGCTGTGCATCTTCTAATGGGAGGGGCTGGGAAGGGCACAAGAGCTCAGTGCTCACAGTCATCCACCAGCTGGATGGTTGTTACCTTCTGCACCTGCTTCAGGTGGAGGTGATCAACTCCCCTGCCAGTTATTTCCACCACACAGGCAGATGTGAGCTCAAATCACAGATGCTCACTGATAGTGCCAAGATCAGAGCAGCAGCACTTGCACAGCATCACTCTGCTGCAGCAGAGAGGCCAAGCAGTGACCTCCTGTGCAAGCACTGCAGTCACTCCAGGGGCCTGCAAAGCAGGTCTGAATTATCTGCTTCATTTCAAGCAGGTCTGCCTAAAGTAAGTGCCAATTGCCACTCAGCCATTTCCCACATCAGTTGTAAATGCAGCCCCCAGTCCTCAGTCACTTGCTTCCACCTGACTGACTGAGAGCAGCCCAGGTTTGTGCAGGACAGGGATGTGACATCAGGTCACACTGATGTCACACCACACTGAGATGGGGCACATGTAGAAGCACAGATCTGCCCCAACATCCCTCCTCCCATGGTTGTTTGGGTGGAAGAATGTGGTCAATGCTCAATTTTCATGCTGTTGGTGCACTGTAACAATGCAGCATCAGGATGCAGAACCAGTTTCTTTTGGGCCTGCCAGTGCATTTTTCTCCACTTTAAGGATTTTGTGGCAATGGTCTGTGCTATTGTCAGAATAAACAACTCCTTTCCAAGCATTTTGCCATATAAAGAAGTGGTGAGACAAAAAGATCAAAAAGAACAAACCCAAAATAATAAAGTGAGGGGGGGAAAAACCCAGCACAGACACACACACACACACAATGAGACAAGAAGAATCAGGACATAGGAGAGAACAAGAAAAGTAGGTGAACAAAGAGAAGAGTAATCAGTGGAAACAGGAAGGAAAGGAATCTTAAGACATGAATCTGGAGGAATACCCCATCTCTCCTGCCTCAAAAGGAGCTCCAAAGCTCCAAAATCTCTGCACCTGAATCTCTTTTAAGCAGAGTGTCTCTGTCTTCCTGCCAGCCCTGCTGCCTGAAATGAGTCTTTGTGACTTGCTCCAGAGAATCATAAAGCCATTTCTGAGCGAGCAAAAATCTATTGGTGTAGTGTTTGGTGGGTTTGTTTTTATTTTAAAGGATTGCTTCCTTCTGTTCTCTCACAGCCAAGCCAGGAACCGAGGCAGGAGCAGCAACACCATCCAGGATACTGCAGCAGAGGGAGCCCCACCATCACCATCCCTAACTGATTCTCTTAAGTACAGTATCTTCCAGTAATATTTTTTTCTTTTTTTCAGTGCCCAAGAGCTGGATTTCTAAAGACAATTAAGTATCAAAAAATAGAAAAAAAAAATGAAAAAATATGGAAAAAATATAGAACAAAATTTTCATCCTTTACATGATATTACAAACTGTGTTTTCTGATATCCCTGTATAACACATTGAGACTACTGATTAGCCTCATTGCTCAATATTCCCCCTCTTCCAGAGTTTTGTTAAAAAAGAAAGATTTTATGAGTCAAACCAAAACAGTAATATGTCAGATTTTTGTAATCTTTTTTTGGGGAAAATTCAAGTTTACATAGTACTGTAAAGAAGTTTCCAGGGGGAGCATCCCTCTTGTGATATTTCCAAATCCTGCCAGTAAACACAGTCAGTAGTGGGTTCTTCTAAATGTTTTTCAGTTTTTCTATGCTGAAATTGTCTTTTATCCCCTGCTTACACATTTTGACACCCTTAACTTTTTGTCCTCACTTTCCCTATCTTTTTGCTGTTGGTAAAAGGTAAGCCAGTTAATATCTGTACTGTTCAATATATCCCCAGATTCCTGTGTGATAAACAACAGCTCCCCTACCAACACTAAAAATGTTTTAAAATGAATTTTTATTAAGTAAAAATGTTAGATGATTGTTCATTTTGAATTGTAGTGCGAGGTAACAGGAAAAAAATGAAGCTAAGAAAAATTCTGCCTGACTGAGAAATGATATTCCCTAGGTTTGCTAAGTAGCACATTAATGATGCATATGGATTATTAAATTCTGGAGAGTACATCACTGGCATGTAAATTTCCCTTAGGCATGTGGTTAGATCACTAAGTACCTGCATTTGTCTTCTGAAAGAGTGATTCATGCATAGTTGATTGTGATTTCATACCACACTTACACCCTGTGCAAATCCCTCTTCCTGACTGACTTTTTGATTTGAGTATTGATGGTAACCTCTTGTAACTTGGATTTCCAAGATGTTATAAGTAAAAATTTTCAAAATTTAGATGCAGTATGAGGTATATTCGGAGGTGACTTTGCAGGGATTTATAGATTTAAGGACAGGAAGACAGTTATGGCACAAAACAGGTCTGGCTTTTAAGAGGATTGACATCTAAAAATTAATTACTTCAAATCCATACAATGATAGAGTGGTTTGGGTTGGAAGGAACCTTAAAGATCACCCAGTTCCAACCTCCCAGGTTGAGAGAGCTGGGTTTGTTCAGCCTGGAGAAGAGAAGCTCTGGGGAGACCTTAGAGCACCTTCCAGTACCTAAAGGGGGCTGCAAGAGAGCTGGAGAGGGACTTTTCACAAGGGCATGGACTGGCAGGACAAGGGGAATGCTGCAAACTGAAAGAGAGTAGGTTTAAATTAGATATGAGGAGAAATTCTCTAATTTCAGGGTGGTGAGGCACCTTCCACCAGGTTGTTCAGAGCCCCATCCAACCTGGCCTTGAACATTTCCAGGGAAAGAGCATCCACAGGTTCTCTGAGCAACCTATCCAGCTTAGAA
This sequence comes from Peucedramus taeniatus, assembly GCA_013400575.1. Lineage (NCBI taxonomy): Eukaryota > Metazoa > Chordata > Aves > Passeriformes > Fringillidae > Peucedramus > Peucedramus taeniatus. Next base: position 252,554 of record WBNO01032628.1, read on the forward strand.
TGACTTTGTAAACCTCAGCTACATCCCACTCCTCCTTCTTTCCACACCAAACAGCCCCATTTTGTTCTTTCCATGCAAGGCAGAGGCTCCATCCTTTGGAAATCTCGTTGCTGTGTCCAGTGTGTCTCTGCCCACGGTGAGGTGCTGGGACCAGATCTGCCAGCAGGCAGAGCACAAGCTGTGGGTTTGCCCTGCTCCTTTGTGAAGGCACCCAGGTGCCAGCAGTTCTGTTTCCAGGACCCTTTCTGATGGTGTTTTTGGTTTTCAAAACACCTTTTCAAAACACCTTTCTGGTGTTTTGTTGCTCTTCTGGCTGTTGCTGTGTTCTGAGCCAAGGATTTCCGTGCCCTGCCAGTGGTGGCTGCAGGAGCCCTTTCCCAAGGGCTCTCCCTCTTTGGAGCTCAATTTTATGTGAGAGCAACTTAGATATACAAAATACACTTTTATCTGCACTGGACCATATCTGCCATATCAACCTTTTTGACCTTTAGGGCCTTCAGGCAACTCAGCAAGTTGTGGGGGCTGAGGGACACTGATTGAAAATAACAGGAGGTGGGTTTAAAAGAGATGAAAGATGCACTGCTCTCCATAGCAAGGTCTGAACTTGAAAGTAAAACTTTAAGGTTGAGAAAAGAACAGTTTAATAATTGAAAACAAAGTAAGAATAAAAATTGTAGATAATAATGATTTAAAAATTGAAGAAAAAAAGAAACACATGATGCACAATAGAATTGCTCACCCCTCACTGACTGATGCCACATCCCATTCCTGAGCTCAGATCATTCTCTCTTCTGGGTAACTCCCCTAGTTTATATTCTGGGCATGATGTTTGGTGTGGAATTTCCCTTTGGCCAGTCTGGGTCTCCTGTCCCAGCCATGCTCTCTCACAGGTTTTTCCTTTTCCATACCTCCTTCCTGGCAAAACATGGGGAAAAAAAAGAAAAGTCCTTGACTTAGGATAAACATGACTTAGCAAAAACCAGAACATCAGTGTGTTATCATCATTATTCTCCTTCTGAATCCAAAACACAGCCCTGTACCAGTCATGGAGAAGAAGTTAACTCTACTCTAAGTGAAATCAGGACAACCCCCAATCCAACAGTTGTGAGTGCTGAGGGAATGTGCTGCAAAAAGTGCCCAAGCTCAGGTACTTTCCTCTCAGGGTCTCTCCTGTTGCCACTGCTGGAGACACAGCATTTGGTCTGGATGGTCCCAGCAGCTGCACCCAGCCAGGATGTTCTTCTCTTCTTGTATTCTACATTTTCAGTGAAGTCTGGGCTGGTCAGTCCCCACAGTACTGAAAGCAGCTCATTAGAGCTGTCACCCCAGTGCAGGTGGGCTCAGTACCAGACTAAGGGGTTTTTAAAGAGGGGAGAATTGTAGTTGCTCATCTTCACAGGTTTCCTGGGCACAGTCTAAAGTTTTCTCATGTTACCTTTATTTTATGGAGGTGAGAACACGCTTTTTGCTTGTGTGTGAAAGTCATGAAATGACAGTGAGTAGTCACTTCTCAGAAGTCTCTTCTCAGAGACAGTGACAGCCCCTTCTGTGGAGCTTTTTAAAATACAGAATAAACTGTGAATTAGCAAAGACACACTTCTGTCTGAGTCACCAGCCCAGTCCAAATGACATCTCAAAGCTGTGTTGTGCTGGAAAGACTCATAACTGTGGGAGCCAATTTGAAAAGTACTGATTCTTAATAAATAACAAGGAGTAACTCCAGCAGAAAGGAGCTGGGCTGGCACAAGACTCCTTCCCTCTTGGTGTAAAAGTCAACCCACAATGTCAGATGCTTTGACTGCCTATGGGGTGCCAATACTGCCTGTAGGAGATAAAAGCAAGTATGCATTGAGGGCACAATAATATGGAGGACTAAGCTACAGTCTTTATGTAAGACATTCAAAACTAATCCACAAGCCTGCAAAAAAGGACAAAAACCCCTAGGGTTTATGATGAGAAATATGTGTTAAAGGCTTAGGGATCTAATGTGCCTCGCTTTTCCACCATAAAGATTTTTTGTGAGATTTCTGGAACATGAAGTCAGATGCTGCTGCCAAATCTGCAGCCACAGGGGGCTCTCAAGTCATGAAAAACAGCTCTTTATTCCCTTAACTTATTTGGATTTATAGGATTACTGTGCTGAGGACTAGCTCGATGCTAAGCACCCTCCCACATTTCAAGTGGCTCTGGAGAGAGCACTCAGCAGTTGTTTTTCCCACTGGAGCAGGTATCCTGAGAGCATCACAACTGAAGAATTCATGCTCAAGTGGTCTCTCAGTGTCTCACCCCAGCACCTCCATTCACACTCCTCTGTGCAGGGTGAACTGAGAGATTTCATGGTTTATTGACAAAATTGTGAGATCCACACTCAGGCAGAAAAAAAGCCAGGACTGCTTAGCAGAATTGTGCTGCATCTGAGAGAGGAAATCTGGCAAAAGTAGTGTTTTTTATAGCTTTAAAGATCAAAAAAAAAAGCCTCTCTAAACCTGAGTTGCATGTAGAGACTCACTAGCAACCTGTGCAGCACAAACACTCCTCTGGAATCCTGAAACCTTTTGAACCCCTGGAGCAGGTCTTGGTTATAAACAAACCACTTCATCCTGTAGTCTCTTCATCTTCCATGTGGCCTTGAAGCTTGTACTGCTGTGGGTGACCAGGGACAGAACCCAAGGCCTGCAGCTGTGCCAGGGGAGGCTGAGGTTGGATATCAGGAAAAGGTTCTTCCCCCAGAGGGTGCTTGGGCCCTGGAACAGCTCCCCAGGGCAGTGGTCACAGCACCAAGCCTGGCAGAATTCAAGAAGCATTTGGACAATGCTGTGCAGGGACAGGAATTGGACTCAATGATCCTGATGGGCCCCTTCCAACTCAGCATATTCTGTGATTCTGTGCTTCTGTGATCTTTGTTGCTACACTGATACACACTACAGATGGTTTATACATCTGAGCCAGATTCTGTCTCATTTCATTTTTTTTCCCTCTTAACTTTTTCTCCTTCATTTCCTATTCCTCCAAACTGATGCACTTTCGCTCCCGTTCTGTTTGCAGCTTTTATGCGTCACATTCTGCTCTTATTGCAGGAGTAAAAACCTGGTGGGTTTGGCATGACACCAGTGTAGCTGGTCAGAAGTGCTGTCCTGGCAGCTGAGCTGGGTTTTTGGGGTTACTACCACCCCAAGGGTGGATCCTGGGGTGGGTGCTCCTGTCCCTGCAGCGGTGCTGCCTTCGGAGCTGCTGGCAGGGTTGCACACTCAGTGACTCCCCAAAGTCAGAGAACAAAACTCAAATCTGCATCTTCAGAGACGCCTGCAGATCTTGGAGAGGCAGTAACACTGAGGGGGAGGTGGTGAGCAGAGTTCCAGCAGTAACCTCTTACCTAACTGAAGTCACAGCAGCAAATCTGGCTGTAGCCTACGCTGCTGTCTCCATTCTCCCTGCTTCTATTGTTTGTCAATTTATTTCCCTTATTTCCTAAAAAAAAAAAAATAAAGTCTGAGCATCTCTTTATTTCAGCTTCTTTTCCTCAGAAATGTAGCCAGATAAATGGGGCTACTGAGAAAGAAGTAAGGAGAAGTAGAAATGCATTCACATCTAGTTATATTATACAGTTAGATTTCTGTTTCATTTGTATTCCAGGTGCTTTACTATGACTACCTCCTTCAGTTCTATTTCCTTTTAACTCCCTGTTAAGGTTTTCTTTATTCTGCAAGCCAGTAGTATACCAAAGGTTATATTGAGTTCATGGTGAGATAAAGACCTCAGTCAGTTAAATGTCATGGTTTCTTCTAGTAAATCAGAAATAAGCATATTTTCAGTCCCTTGAGATTACACTGTCAGATCACAAATATTCAAACCAACTGCTGTTAGCTGATTAGAAGCTGAGCAATTACAACAGCTTTGCCCAAAGAGGCCCCCCCACCTTCAAACCCACTTAAAAGCCTTTATTAATTACAAAAATACTTAAATGATTTAACAGATGAAAATAGTAACAAGTACCAAAAGGCCAGATGATGCTTTCAGTTATATCACATAATTGAGTTTAAAAAATGGAGATGAGCCACTTCTATAAAGCAGGAGTAAAGCAGGCTGATAATGTTATGGCTCAAAGGAAAGAATGGCTTTCATTAATTCTACTTTTCTGCAGAGTCCTGGCTTTTTTCTGCTGCTAGCCTCAAGTGCCTAATTGTTCAACACGTTTTCCTGACAGATTCAGCTTTCCCTTATCCCCATTCCAGGGCTCTTTACACAGAAAAATAACAGCTTACCAAGCTATGCAACATTCATGAACTTTCAACATTACTTTTCATTAGACCCTTTTATTAAACGATGTTCCCAATATGTGGTGGCTGGAATAAAATAATTCAGAGCTCCTAAGTATTGCCAACGAGCCTTCCATGACTCTCTACTCAGGAGCCTTCTGTTCCTGGTAGTATTTAACCAGTGCAAGTAGCAGAGGAGGATAAAAGCCTCTTTTTTTTTTAAGAGAAAAAGGAAGAGCAGCAGGGTAACCTGTAATGCCTACACTGATGTGCAGGGCACAATGATTTAGTGAGTAGGCAGGGCTTTCCACAATTATCTGTTCCTATCTTTTCACTGCTCTTTGCAGGGATGGTTGATGCTAGCTTTGCTGGGACCATGGATTCAGGAATAAATATGGAATGAAGTTGCATACAGGAGTTCACACTCCTTGGAGCACATTTCAGGCTCTCAAGCATATCACATTGCATCAGTCTCTCTACAGCTCTTGTTTCAGGCCCTCAGGCAGATAACATTGCATCAATTTCATATTTTAAAGCTTAAAGCTTTCTCTAAGGGCATGAAACTTGCCATTTCTTTTTCATGAAAATGCAGAATCTGATGTAATTGTACGGCACTGTGAGCTGGAGCCCAAAATAACTGCATTGTACTGCCTTGACCATAAAATTACTGAAGGATTTACAATATTCCCTGAAAGTTTGTCTTGGTTTGAAAAAGACAGGTGTCTGCTAAGGAAGAGAGGAGCCTCCCCTGAACTGGACAATGTAAACCCCCTCCCTCTGAATTGTTAAAAATTTTGAAATTAAGGGGGGCTCTCAGGCAAAGATATGGGAGCAGGAATAACAGTTCTTTATTAGGGAAGAAAATAAAAATAAAATAAACAGTGCAGTAAACCAAAACAACACTGACAGAGTCAGAATACAACCTGACAGCCTGTGGGTCAGGGTGTTGGCAGCAGTCCCATTGGAATTGTGGCTGCTCCTCCTGCAGTGGCAGGTGTGGTTCTGGTGGAGCAGTGACCCTGGAGAAGGGTGGAGTCTTCCTCTGAAGATCCAGTGGAAGAGGCAGCTGTTCCTCTGGGAATCCAGTGGAAAGGCTGTTCTGCTGTCCCAGAATCTCAGATTGTATCCAGGTAGGAATGCTTGGCTCCTCCCCCTGGGTGGAGCTTCTCCCAGTGGGATGATGGAATTTTGTCAGCCATGCAGGGACACTCACTGGCCCATGAACAGCAGATGTCTCCCTGGAGGGAGGATGGGTTGTGGAAGAGATAAAGAAAAACTGCCCAATTAACAGAAGATAACTGCCCCACCTCTGACAGATGGCAATAGAATGCACATTGCCTTGCAATCTAGGACAGAGTTCCTGCAGAAGAACAGCTCTACCAGTGCAAGAGCTAACAGGACTGTAAAGTTGTTTAAACAGTGCAGGGACTGCAAAAAACTGGGTAGTGTCTCCTGTGTGCATCCCACTGTGTCAGCTCAGATGCTCCTGAGGTATTTCAAGGAACCCCCTTCAGACTGGCAGCCAAGGGATGGTCCCATCTTCACAGGGGACGTTTCTCAGGGACCCTGGATGGCCTTTGTCCTTTCATGCTCTGTGACAACATTGAGAATAAAAGAAGAGACACACCATTCTAGAGAGTCCAAGCCTTCCTTTGCAATATTCCTATGGAAACTTGGGATGCCTGGATGCTGTTCTGGGCACACCCAGCAGTGTGGAGAGTTCAAGCTGCCTGGCATATTCAGTGAAGCAAGAGATGAAAGGTTTCCAAGAACACAATATTTGCTCTCCTTTGTCTTTATGTGATGCTGACAGACACAGCCCCCCATCAAGGAAGTACTCAGCAAAGTGTGGTTTTTAATTTTTTTCTATTTAGATTTTTTTTTACTATTTAGAAAGACTCTCTAGTTCTTTCAGATTCCAACCTGCTCTTAATGAGCACTGACAGCTTGGCTTCGCCAAAACAGATGTTCAGATTCTTAAACTATTATCTTTATTTGGCTCTGCATTACACAGACTAATTTCGGTTTAATTATGTCCAGGATGTGGATTAAAGAAATTGTAAGGGGTAATATGTCAAACACAAGGTAGATTCTTCATCACCTAAAAAAGAAATATCAATTTTAGGGGTGGGAAAAGTAATTTTATTTAATATTTTGCCAAACAGGTCTAATTCTCTTAATACTTTACTTCTATAGAATAAGCTTTGAAATAATAATATTCCCCTACAGTAAATATCTGACGCTTGTTTCTACTTTGTTATGTGCTAAGAAGGAATTACTTGTTAGGTCGTCCAACATTTTAGTTCATAATATGGTTCAAACTATGTTTTCTGTAATGGTGCTGCATAACCTGTGCCAAAATAATTTGGAGATAGAGCTGGTAACCAATCTATGTGTCAGACAAAGCAAATAAATGTAGTTAACACATGAAAATTACTTACACAGTGAGTCCAAACGTGTTTTTTAAGGGTTGCATTTTATACTCACAGGAAATTTTTGGAGCAATTATTTTTAGTTTTCAGGTAGCTTTCACTGGGCAGAGAGAATCCCTTGCTCTTCAGATTTGCCAGGCCTGGGTTGTGTTCCATGAAGAGAATTTTAATAAATAACAACAGAATAAAGCAGAATTTGCTGTTTAAATACAATGAGATCGCACACACACACACACACACACACACAAACACACAAAATTGAGCACCAGTACATTGCAGCAAATTTGAAAGAGAAGATCAAGAGATGCTAATATGAATCTCTAGATTGAGAGAATATGATTGTATGCATTTGATACCTCTTAGTCCTTAATTGCATTCAATTAAATCAGTTGTTCAGGAGCTTGCTATCCCTTCTCAGATTCTCAGACAGCTGCTGCATAAGTTCTGATAGGTCTGAGTTCATAAGTAATTTATTAGGGATAGTCTCATGCTTGTCAAAACTTATAAAAATATTTTGGTAGATAATTTCTAGCAGTGGAAAGCTTTTCCCTCTTGGAAACCTGTGTGATGGTCATGAATACCTGCTGTAATTTTGTGGCTATTGGTACTACATTTGCTTGTCTTGCCCAACTGGGTCTTTTTCCAGTCTGTAAGTAGACAAAGATTCAGTAAAATATTTTTTTTTCCTCCAGGAAAATCAGGAGATTTTTGAGGTGTTTTTCAGAAAAAAAAAATTCCAGAGGCACTGGGAAAAAAGTTCCCATTTTCTCAAGTAGCAAGGTCCATGTTACAAAAACAAAGCAGGGAGCTAGAGTCATGAGTCTGCTCCCTCAGCATTTGTTTATAACATTTCCAGTGTTAAAGCTGCAACTTCTGCAAGCAGAGCAGGAGAAGATCAGTTTTGAAATACAGTTTGAGATGGTGCAAAGGCCTGTGGACACAGCACAGAAAATAAAAGGATTTTATTCTTTCATGAGACAGCAAAACTACTTAGATCTGCAAATCCTGCACCTTCTGCTCTTGGTGGGAAGGTGGACACACATGTTGTGCCCTGGGGTGGAGGTGGGACATGGCTGGACCAAAGAATTCTGCATCTCTTTGGGATCTCACAGTCACAGACTGTGCACTTGTTACCCTTCTGAACAGTTTTTGTCTTCTTGCAATAAATCTGGGATTTTCAGGGAAATCTGGTTTAACTTTAGGTAAAGACTTTCTTTTCCCATAAACTGTCACAGAGTTAAGCTACATCCCCCCCCACCCTGATTTTCAGGGTTCTTGTATTTTTCACTCTGATTATTTCAGGTTTTTTTATCACCCAGTGTTTTAAGACACCAGTGGTAGTATTGTTGGTCTAAGAGGGTGATAAGGAGAAAAAATAGTTTTTATCAGATAGACATGGAAAAGCAGGTCATCTTTCAGCTAATTAAAAACTGGCCAAGAGTTTTAATGATTTACTTTAGATTTCCTTTGAGAACAGAGGATGACTTCCAACAAGTTGTGGTTTTGGTCACTCATGAATTTGAGCAGCATAAAGAGGCTTGAGCCATCCTACACAGTAACCCCTGTCATCCCAAAGGTTCATTTTCCACTGCAGCATGATCATTATCCATTTTCTCCTCTATGTTCACTCACACTATTATCTGGCATCCTTTACCACAATTCTACCCTCTTTGCTAGATTCTCTTCCTCCTGTAAACTAAAATCAAGCTCAGTCCCTATACATGATTTGCCTTTGCTTCTTAACCTGATAAAAGTCTATTCAATGTCAGCAATAAATTAATTTTTACAAAATAATATTTTAGCTTTACATTTTCAATACTATGTTCAGAAGTGTGCTTTTTTTGCTGCTTCATTCCTCTTGCCTTTATTCTCTCCTCAGCTCTGAGTTCAGTGTGCTTCTGTAGAGTGCCTTGATCTCTGCCCACAGATAATGCTCCACTGCAATCCAGCAGCTCCAAACATTTATTTTTAAAAATTATGAACACTCAGAGATACAGAATGGCTTTCAGCAAGAGAAATACCACCAGAAACTGAAGATTTTTGTCTACACAAGAGATGCAACACCAATTTAAATGTCTCATGCACTCTTTTATCCACTGTGCCTCAGCCCTGACCTTATAGACTGGAGTTTGCAGCTAACGGACCTCATGATAGTTTTTGATTTTCCCAGGATGTCTGGAGGTGGCTATCTCACAGCCATGCCAGGAAACATCAATCTCTCAGTCTTTACAAGGCCTAAAAGCTCACAGACACCTGACTTCCAGCTGTAGGAATATGATATTTTAAACTGCTGCCTTTCTTGTCCTTTCAGATTCGTACCCCGATCAGTTGAATGCCTGTCCAAATAATCCACCAAACACAGAGGATGAAAGATTATTAATTTTGCTTCTGCTTGTTTTGCAGAATCAAGTCCATTTGTCTTATGCTTGCAGGCTCTGGGCAGTTTAATGAAGTGTTGACAAGTACTAATGACAGGCAGGGAACTGCAGCACTCCTGTTTGCAGGGTTACTGTCTCCTCATTTCAGACTGGGGACATCAGCATCCTGTAGCAAGGACTGGACACTATCACAGGCAAAATACAGAACATTTTCTAGCAGACTTTTCAGAGTTTTTGAGCAGTGAGAAAAATGGAATTAATCTACTACTGGAATTTTACACATTTTTACCATGTGATGGAAAGGATTATATGGGACAGGACATGCCTACAGGACCTTACAGAAAAGAGAAAAAACATCATTTGAAGTCCTGAGGTTTTCTCAGTCCAGTTCCAGTACTCCAGCCAGTTTGTTGAGTTTTTACATCTATGGTGTCACAATGGCTGCAATGAAAACATTTTATAAGATATGAGATAGACTTACAAAAAGAAATAGCTGAATGGGCTAAATTGTGCTGCTACTCCAGATGCCATACACCAACTTTGTATAAACTTTTTGACACACAAAGGTACAGATTGGTTTTGAATCAATGCCAGAAAATCTAGACTTTGGCCAGTCATAAATTTTTTGACCAAGAATTGCTCAAATAGAAGGACTTGTTTATCAGATGCAATTTTATGTAATAATTTCAGTTTGCTACAGTTTGCTCTTAAATTTTGCTGAAGTGAAACATCACCTGGCAGGAATTATTTGGATAGTAGGTAACATGGCTTTGTATTGTGAAGTTGGCAGGGGATTTCTTTTACTAACCTTTTCAGAAGTTCTCCAAGGAGGTTTTCTCTGCACAGAACAGCCCATAGGAAGCAGCTTGCTTTTAGCAGAACTGTGCTTTGCCAGCAAAGTGTTGTGCTGCAGCTCTTGGATAAAAAAGAAGGCAGATTTAAAGCTCTGAGTCACATGAAGAGGGCCACAGCCCTGCACTTTTTTTTTTTTTTCTGGCCACTTGTATTTGTGAATAGCACAAACGACACAGCCTTACCCCAAAAGATTGTGTGGGACTCATTCAGGATTGCCAAGCACTTTGCTATTTTTCATAAATTGAAGAATGTTTTTAACTCCAACAGAGACCATCATCAGCAGTCACTTGTGGACACTCACACTCTTACCAGAAAGGCTGTTTGCACTTTGCAAGGCAGGAGACAGCACGTGCTCTCCTCCCATTCTGCTGCCAGAAGCATTTTTTCCTTACTTTCCCACTCTGGTCACCAGACCAAGGCAGAGGCCTGAAAGGTGGAGGACTTAAAATAACCAGGAGAAATAAGATACTCCTAGAATGGGTCTGCTTTACCAGGCCCAACCCCTGAAGAGCCACAAGTCAGCTAGTTAGGCACTGAGAGTGATGCTTTAGAAAGGAAGAAAAGTTCTTTCTTAAGCATTATTGCCACTGGGATGGAGTGATTTATCTTCCCCAAAGCTGTATAGGAGCTCTGCCCTCACAGAAGCATCCAGGATGCAAAAATCTGACAAGAAGGTGCAGTGATTTATTAAAAGTCTTTGCAAGGAGGCCTGATCTGTCTCACATCCTCTCTCCATTTGCCCCTGGATGGTTTTCCCTAGTAGGGAATGTCAAAAGGAGGTCAAGTGTTTTACCATGCTGCATGGGTGACACACATCAAGCAGTGAGAGTACAAATACAATCTGTACCTTTGAGTGTCAAAAAGTTTATACAAGGTTGGAATTGGTGTATGACATCTGGAGAAGGAGCACAATTTAGCCTATTCAGCTATTTCTTTTTGTAAGTGTGCCTCATATTTTATAAAGAGTAAAAATACTTGGTGCACAAGAAACCCTGCAAGAGTTGCACATTTTTCCTCTTCTAGGAGACAATATCACCCCTGACAGTAAATAAAAATCACCTCCCCCTCATCTCCTCCTCCATATCTGCTCTCCTACCCCGAGTTCTCTTCCTTTCTAGCTTTCCTATTGACGAGGATTTTTTAAAACTTTCCTTATAAAACCCAAAGACTGACCTGCTTCAGTGCCTTCACAATGAAGTGAAAGGCTATGATGACAAAATTATACCTTTTAGGAAGTTTGGAGAAAAAACTGTGGCAGTTAAAATGCAATTGCAGCTTGTTACTTAATTACTTGAGACCTTCCCCACATCCCTTGACCAGGATATAGGTGGCAGGTGGGATACAAGAGGGACACAGAATTGTGTAGATTGGGAAAGATCTATAAGATCATGGAGTCCAAAACTAACTGAGCAGTGCCAAGCATCACTAAACCATGTCCTAAGTGCTGCATAGGCTTCCAGGGATGGTGACTCAACCACTTCCATGCATAGTCTGTTATTTTACCATGTTTTACAACCCTTTTGGTGAGTAAATCTGTCCTAATATCCAATCTAAATCTTCCCTAGCACAACTTGAGGCTGTTTCCTCTCCTCCTGTGACTTGTTACTCGAAAGAAGAGATCAACACCCACCTGGCTTAAACCTCCTTTCAGGTGGTTGTAGAGAGTGATAAGGTCTCCCCTGAGCATCCTTTTCTCCAGGGCAAACACCCCCAGTTCCCTCAGCTGCTCCTCATCAGACTTGTGCCCCAGACCCTTCCCCAGTTCCACTGCCCTTCTCTGGAGTCTCTCCAGCTCCTCAATGCCTTTCCTGTAGTGAGAGGGCCAGAACTGGACACAGGATTTGAGGTGTGGCCTCACAGATACAGATTTCCTCCTTGGTCCCACTGAGGATGATGTCCAGGGAACGCCTGCTGTGGGGCCTCCTGCTGTTTTGAGGGTATGTGCCCAAAGAGCCCTGAGTGATGCTGGTTTCTGCCTCACTTCTCTCTCCTGCCAACTGCCAAGTGTATTTTTGGCTGCTTGCTTCCCTGAGCCTGCCAGCTTCATTCTTCCTGAGATCCTAATAAGTGCTGGCTACTGCTCTGGGGCCGTGGCTTGTGCTTTCAGGCTGATTCTGCCTGTCTGCTGGAGCCTGACCACAGGGAAATGCATCCCCCTGCCTCCATGGCAGGCTGACAGTTTTACAAGCTCTTCTTGAACCTCATCCAGACACAGCTCACCAGTGGGACAGCTCACACTGCTCCTGCCAGCAAGGAGAATCCAACGTGTTTCTTGCACCATGGGTCAGATCTCTCCTGGGCAGTGAAGTCCTATTGCTTTCCCCAGGGCAGGGGAAGAAAGATATGCACCCTGCACCCATGTGAGGGGTGGCAAGGGACTGCAAGAATGCCAGAACTTCTGTAATCCCTGCTGCCACTGCTGACATGCAGCAGGCTGAGCTGGCAGGGATGGCATTGGGAAGGTAGGAAGGCAACCTTTTCAAAAAGGTAGGGAGGAAAAGGTAGAAAAGACTGGGGGGAAGAAGATAAGAAAGTGAGAGATGTGGAAGTGCCCCATCTTCTTCCTCACACTGTGACCATCTGGAAGTTATGGGATGAGAAAACATCAGGGGAACAAAAGAGTTTGCTCATTGCTATTTTTGTTCTGCTAGGCTTTCAGTGCATATGTGCTGCTACAGCAAAGGTGACCCGAAGAAAAAAACCACTGAATCCTCTCTAACAACCTGTAATCTTTATGTCTGTGGCTTGTGTTTTCCTTGTCAAAATTCCCATAGCTTTAGTGCTAAGGCACTGGCTCCTGGGCTGTGTACAGACATGTGTTGACTACATTTTCTGTAGCATCCACCATGCACTGCTGCCAGCTCTGTTGGTTTTGCCTGCAGTATGGATGCTCCCTGAGAGCTTATCAGGAAAGTACTTACTGCTTTTCACTGCTCTCTGCTTGCTTGAGTCAACCCCCTCCTGCGTTACATTTTTCCTTCACTCTGGTATCACTTGTGCTGCAAATCTGCAAAATTTGGATTTGCTTCTATTTTATGACGTCGTGTTTTGCTGGATGACAGGTCCTGCAAATCCATGGTGTCCTGGTTTGAAAGACAGGTANTGTCAGGGTGTTAAAGCAGTCCAGATGAAATCCTCCTGGAGTAACAGATGCAGTTCTGTGGAGTGGAGATGGTCCTGTAGAAAGTCCAGGGGTGATGAGATGAGTCCAGTCTTCCTCTGGGAAGAAATCCAGTGGAGAACCAGCAGGGTCCCCTGGTGCTCCCACATCCTTTCTGAACAGTGCACTCAGACCGAGCTGTCCTGTTCCCTGCTGTCCCCAGGAAAAACCTGCTGCCCCCTTTTCTTTCAGTCAAGCACCCATAAGTACCCAGCAATGAGTTACCCAGCAAAACCACCAGGAAAAAATTCCACAAACACAAAAGAAACAGATCCAACCCCCAACACATGGGCAGCCTACTTGAGGTTAGACCAGAGGTGGGTTTTCCAAACGTCCCTTGCCTCATGATGAAGCTGCCATATTCAAAATGCAGTGGTGGTATGCAGCACTTGGGCTCTGCCTGGAACCCCTCCCTGGCTTGTAGAAGCATATCCCTTAGCTGAAAATGTCTCAGTCTAGGATCAAGTATCCCAACTCTCTGTTCAGATCTTGCATCTCCTCCTTCATTGAGCTCAGCCCTGTTGAGAAGCAACATAACCCTTCCCAGCACTAACCTGCTGCAGTGCTGCAGGGCACAAATTGTTGAGAAATTGTGCTCTCTGCTTCCACGTGCCATAACCACTGGAGCTGATCATGGGCTCAGGAAGAGTGAAAATGTTATTTATTTATATTTATATGTTACATCTCAGTCACTGCTTCCAGCCTCTCCTTTGTGAATGGCAGGTACCAGCAGAACAGGTGGTGGCTGAAGGTGCTCAGATAATTCTTCTTTCTCTATGCCCAAAGCTTTTGTGGAATTTGCTTCCTTTCCCAGCACTCACTTTGCTGTAATCTTCACCTGTTTCACAGACTGTTTCACATATGGAGGAGCAGGCAAATCAAAGGGAATCAGCAGAGCTCCAGAAAACCTCAGGTGGTAACGGTGAAAGTTCAAGTCACCTAAATCATTAAGCAAAATAAGTAATGAAATCATGGAATCCTAGAATACCTCAAGCTGGAAGGGAAACACAGGGATCATCAAATCAACAAATCAAACAAAAAACAAATCAAATTAAAGAGGAGGGGAAAGAGGAAAAATTAATATAGTTTGGTATCTGTGACAGATTTCCATTTACAAAAATCAAGGTCCAGGCTCACATCCATGAGCAGGCTGCTGAGTGACAGATACTTGACCTTGAGTACTGTTTGAACACCCCATGGCTGAAGATTAAACCTAGACATGTTTATGGGTGGATGCAGCTCTTTCTGAGGCATTTGCTGGAACCAGAGAAATCTGTCAGAGCAGCAAAGCCTCTGTGCCTCCATCCTTGAGGATGCCAAGGTGCCTCCTGCTTGAGTTGAGGGGAAAGGTCCTCCTGGAATGACCACTGGTTTGAAGAGTCCTACCCAGGTGACACCATGCTCTGTCCCCTCTCAGCTCAGGTGCCAGACTGTCACTTTTTCTCTGCTCCCTTCCCTTTGCCCCTAGTTGAGTCCTACCCCTGTTTTTTGGCAGAAAACCCTGCAGCAATCAGGCACATTTGTTTTGGCAACACCACGTGGAGTTTGCACGGAGCCCCCTCCTGCCTGCCTGCTTGGTGTGATTTTAAATCAGGTCATGATCCTCTTCCAAGGACAGACTGGTGGGGCAGGAGGTTATTAGCAATTATTCCACAGCTGAGTGCAGTTCATCCACAGAACAACCACAGCTTTTGTAACCAGGCCTCTTTTCCATGATTATAAACTGAACTGCTGCACACTGGTGATGTTATGAAGATATAATGACTTTTAAGAGTTGATTAGAATTTTTTTTTTTGCTTGGAGCAGGGAAGGGATTTGTTTTATTTCACTATTCCTGTGTAATGTTGTAATGCATGGTAATTTGTAAATATTTCATTCGGGAAGTTTAGAAAAAAAAAGAAAAAAAAAAAGAGAAATAGAAAAAAAAAGAAAAAATAGTAGAAAAAAAAGGTAATTTTTTAGAACCATTTCCCAGAAAAGTAAAGGGTGTGTTTTCAGCAGTGAGTAACAAAAGCATCAAGTACAGAAAACTGAGTTACTCAAGAAGTCTCTCTCCATGTCAAATAAAAAGTGAGTTGTTATCACTCTGAAAGGTCTCTTGAGTGCCAGCAGTGCTTATTTCAGCTGACAGTAATAGCAGTTTTGTAAACATCACTTAATTCTATTCAAACACTTGCACACAGGGTCAGGTCACAAGGAATGCTGAAAATTTTCTGTGCTCCTGACAGTCAATAGAATTAAGAGGCATTTATCTCCTTCCAAAAACTGGACCTTGAACTCTCACACATGCACATTTGCTCCCAGTTTTCTTTTCGTGGGCCATCTACCCAGTAACTCCACTGGCTTGAAGAGTGCCAGCAACAAGGCAGTATAATTTAGAGAAATAGAGAGATCTGTAATTATGAGAAATTTTTGGGGCCGGGGGGAAGTTTTCAATAGTTTATTGCTTGCATTTAAAGCATCTGCTTTCTTCAGCAGCACTGATTTCAGCAGTTCCTGTTTTGTAGATTTTGGGATCTGAATATTCTTCTAAATAGGTAATTTAAATTAATGTTCCTGGAATTCATGTCCTCGTAATGAGATATGTGAGATACTACTGATAATACCTTCTAGCCACAATTCAGAGTTCAATGATTACTCCCCAGCACAGATGTCTGTCCCCTGAAAAAACAGATAAAATGATAGTGAGGATGGGTGACTGCTTAGAGGAGTAAGGGAAAAAACCTCAAAGATCCAGGGTGAAGGACTTGGCATTTTTGCATTTAGTTTATTGTAGAATTGCTCCAAACAGAAATTTTTCCATGATGCAGTTTTCTCTACACATTACCTAGGGACTACTTCTCAATAAAAGAGTGATCTTTGCCTGCACCCTGGGACAGTGGTGAGCTGGGAAGGAGACAGCTGAGAGAAGGAACTATTTATTCCTACCTCTGAAGAAGTTCCTATTTTTTCACTCTGGCTGGGGATCTCCTCAATTCATTTGGGCCAAGTTGAGAATTAGGTATGTCCCTTCAGGGAAAATGTTGCTGACATATGGAATAAGGTGTTCTGAAAAACATGTGTGTTATTTCAATCAATTTTGGTTTAGTTTCTGGGTTTGTTTGTGTTTCTCAGTAAATGGGAGAGACCTACACCCAAGCTGGTAGGAGTGTCTCTTATAACTGTGTTTTTCCTTACTGTAGCAGACCCATCATTCTCTCCTACAGCTGAAAGGTGGAAACACACAAGGAAGACAACCAGGACAAGTGCAAATAAACAATTTTTCATCCAGTGCACACATTGTAGTTACTGTGTTTTCAACACACAAAAAAAGCTGGTAGTGTTATTTTATGGACAAAATCAAATGGGTACATGAAGTCCCAGCTTGGGTGGTAACAGAAATAGAGTCCTTGGTTTATTTTTTTAGGTCTGCTTATGAATTTGGTGTTTTCTGAACTCCTCAGAACAGTTTTGAGATGCAGGTTCATGATCTTGTTTTGCAACAGAATTTCTGTGTGATGTGGTAAAAAAGACTCTGTCCCACTCAAAAGGAAAAGGTCACTGATCCCCCCTACAGGTGCTGCCCAGACTGTTCATCTCTGGGTTGCTTAGGTGTTATTTTGAGGTGGTTTCTACTACACACAAAGCATTGAGACTTCACATTGAGAGTAGCCTGCACTCAGAAAGGGATGCTGCTCAAGTTTTGCTGAGAGATGGAGAACACAACAGTTTTAGGAGGACTACATTTACCCCACCAACCAATATTCAGCTAAACAAAACCAAAGCTGGAAAGACTTCACTAATTTCTCTGAATTGTGTGTATTAGTGAACTGGCACAGAATTTCTAAGAACTTTTACTTGTTTTGATATCTTGTCTTAGGTATAACTTTCACCATTTAAAAAGCCAAGTCAACTCATTAACCACCAAAACCAAAGCAAGAAGCACGACTGTGCTGTAGCTAAATACAAATACTGAGATGCTCCTTCCCACAGATTGCTTAAAGACAAAGGAGGTAGATGATACAGAAAACAGAAGAAACAAATGGCATATAAATAATCAATCTGCTCAAGCTGTTTGTTCCAATCCAACACCTGTTGATGAGGTGTCCTATAAACATCAAACATCCTGTGGGATGGAAATCTGATTTTTGCTTTTGGTTTTGGCTTTTTCATTCTTCCTTGGTTTGTGGGCACGAGTGGAGAAGGAGAAAATTTAAACAGAAAAGCCCTGCCAGAGGAGTAAGGTAAGATCAGAGTTCAATGCACTGATTTCAGTGCAGTTCCTTTCCAGTATCCTTGTTGCCACAATCTCCTTTTGTCACAAACTCAATCTCTCTATATCCCTTCCCACACCCAGACCCTGATTTTACCCAGTGCTCAGTTTGATGTCAATATTTTTTCATACTCAATGTCTAATTTTCAGATTCAGATTTGACCAGAACTAAATTTTTCCTTCTTGCACATCAACAGAAAATAAAACAGCAAAATGGATTTACAGTCTTGCATTCCCCAGCTTCCTAAAAGCCCCTTCAGTAGAGATGCATGGTGTCAGTGTGTGTGGAACACCAGTCTGAGGCTGCCAAGAAATTTTGGAAATAACTCACAAGGGCATGCTGAAGAAACTGGCAGAAAATCTGGGACTGAGGGGCATCCTCCACAAAGATTGAATTCTGGATAATTTAATGTGTCCTGCTGGATCTTTCAAGTTTCAACACCATATTACTGGATTTCATCTTAAACACTCAAGAAAATCTTCTGCTACAGTCTATTCTTTCTGAAAAGCCTGTCATAACAAGTTCCTGTCACAGCATAAGGAAGATGATAACAAAGTCCCTTTGTAGCAATAAATATTGCAGCCACAGCAGACAAGAGCCAGCAATTGAACCTTGCTCTTTTCTGTGATGACACAAATCTGGTGTCAGCTTGCCTTGATCAATTACTCAAGATGCAGGGTAGTACAGTGAAAGCAGGACTTAATATTCTAAATATTAGTATTACGTGCTATGAAGTAGTCTTGTAAAAGGTAAAGATTTTGGGAGAGGATTATTCAAAGTGAAAAGCCAGAATCAGGCTTTTAGGCTCTGGAGTTGGCATGCATATGTCCTGCAGTGAGGGAACAAAACCATCTTGCTCTTACCTCCTGCTTTAAATAAAAGATCAGAAAACCCAACTCCTTTCTTAAAAACCTTAATCTACAAGATTTCTGCTCTCCAAATCAGTGTGCTCACTTAACATGCAGTGAGCTAAGCTTGAAAGGTCACAAGGTAGCACTGAATCATTATCTATTTGAAAGAATTAAGAGATAAGGGGGGAAAAAGTCAAACCTATTTTTAGCTTTGAAATTTACAGCCGTGATAGCATCTGGCCAAATGAAAGTGATCTGATCAAAATGCTGAAAGGCAAAGATATCTATCCTTCATGCATCTTTTAAAAGCACTGCAAGCCAAGATGTTGGAACCGTAGGGAAGAAGTTAATCTTACCTTCAACTGAAAGATTTACTAAAGCCTGTGGCAAAGGATTTAAATGTTAACAGATCAATTTCTCTTGCAGAAATACAATTCCACCGATTCTTTTACATTCGTTATTAATCTAAATGCAAGGCTCCACAGAAAAGGCAATTCATCTTTGAATAATAAGATCACATGAAATCATGCAGGTATTAAGAGCTTCTTTGTCACCTCAGAGTTGTAGGATTAGGCTGCTTTAAGTAGCTGAAGGTAGCAATGTCAGTGAGACTCTCCAATCCCACATCTCCAATCCAATCCAATCCAATCCAATCCAATCCAATCCAATCCAATCCAATCCAATCCCCCCATCTGCAGGGAAGAAACTGCTTGAGCACTTTAAAAAAAGTTACAGCAGTGTATAAGGATGTATATGAGCATGCATTTTTAAGGAAATGCTAATTCAAATGAGGTTTGAAAATGGTGAAAACTGGGAATATTTTGATATGTTTTAAAATAAATGGCATAATCCAAATTTATTTCCCAGAGCACTTCTGTCTCCTGCACTTTTGCTCCCTCCCTTGTGTAGACAGTTCATTATTTTAGCAGAAGTTCATTTTCCCCGGGAGCCATGGCCACAAAAGTATGTTGCCTTCTAGAAAGTTGCAAGATTCAGTCCAACACATGAATGCAACCACTGATCTCAACCCTACTCCGAGGGAATTTCTGTCATTTTTGGGTGGCAATGCATTGGACACCAACTTCTAAAGCAATAGCTGCTGCACTGTCAACTCAACAGAGGTTTTTGAAAGCCTTGCAAAAGGTATTTATTCCCTCCATAGGTACAGTCTGTGAGCCCCAGATTTGCTAAAAAAAACCCAAAGATTTTAAAATAAAACCTCACATGGAAAAATCTTGTTTCCCTAGCAGATGTTTCCATGTTGTCCTGCATCAGGAAAATGCCATGCTCCAGCAGCATGGAAGAATCACCAATCATTTCCTGCATTCTTCACAGAAACAGGGGAAGAAAGGCTTTAATGAGCATGGTAAGAAATAGGTTCTGTTGGTGAGAAAAATTAAATTTGCAGTGTTGGTGATCTTCAAGTTGTGGGAGAACAAGATCCATTGCTGTCCATTTTGGACCAAAATTACAGAGGATTTTTGTTTCTTCTGACATCCTTGCTATAGCAGCATGTTTAGTCCTGTCCATGATGAGCAGCCCAGCAATCCCAGGCACTGTTTTGCTCATGTCATATCAATTAATCTTATGTCTGGCTTGTCCATTAGATTTCACTTGTATTGGAAGAATTTTGCTGGATACATCCTCAGCAAACTGAGTCCTGGTGAACAAGATTTCCATATCTGCATTTCTTCCCATTATTTACCAGGCATAAATCATCCCTTTATCTGGCAGCTTCTTCAATTTGCATTTTTGACATAATTCTCACACATAAGTGCAGGGTGGTGAGAGCAAGCACAAATGTTGCCTCTGCTGTACCCTCAGGCTCATTACATTTTGCACTTAACTTTCTGCATGGTCCTCACTGCACAAGTGTAGAAATAATTTCTGAATGCTCTGTTAAAAGGAAGTTGCAGGCAGGTTGACAAAAAAAATGTTAAAAGAGTCACCATTCTGCATGGGCATCCAGAAGACCAAAGGGTTTCTAGAGAACCTGAGGCTGTGGATTTAACAGTGCAGAAAACACAGGTGCAGCACACATCCAAAATAAGAAAAGTAGCCTTCCCCTTTCAGTGTAGTGGGTCAGCAATAAGGCAAGTTCAGCAGTGTGATGGTAACAGAATTTTGTAAAAGCATCTTTCAAAGATAAAATTTTTAAGTGACGTCTCATCTTAGCCAACTCTAACTTATTTACTCCTACCCTCCCCCTACTCATGCAACTGAAAATTATTTTTACAATTAGTCAGCTTAGAATACCACTTTACAGCTGCTTTCAGGAACAAGAGAGACACCACTGTGTTCAGAATACTGATTGAGTGTTGGGATCCTGAAGGTTAGTGCTAGGTAGAAGCAATCTAATCCTCTAAAAAGTGAAAGCTTGCCCTGCTGGTCATCCTTTAAACTCTTAGTGGGTGTTGAAATGTAGTCAAATCAGAGCTGCTGCAACCATTCAAAGACAGTCTGTGTGCAGAGCTGAGTTTTCCTTTCCATGCATGACACCCCTGTAATGGTGTTAAAGCTTTATTAACCCCACAAGTTGAAGCCACTTCAGCTCATGACTCCCAAACTGCCTTTTTTCTTCACTGTAAATTCATCATTGTTTTCCCATCTACCACTGGCAATTCCTTTCACAGAAAACCTGGGCAAAGTGCCACTCCAATGCTCCCTCCTTCCCTGCAAGTTTCACTTGAGATGGGAGAAGCTTCTGCCCAAGCCACATCCTCCTCCATCCTCTTCCTGTGCACACAATTCTGTTCCCCATCTGCCTCTCCACCTCACTGGCTTGATTTGCACTATCCTCCTGTTGTATACTACATCTCTGCCATTCCATATGTCCTCAGACATCTTTCCAGACTGGATTTTGCTGTTTCCATCTTTGATGTTGTTTTATTGGGGTTTTTTTGG
>WBNO01032629.1:0-47074 GCA_013400575.1 Peucedramus taeniatus
AAACAAATCCAACCCCCAACAAAAGTAAAAACCCTTGTCAGTAAAAATTGCTTTCCACCAGAAAACAAAACAAACAAACAAAGCAAACCAGAAATAAAAGAAAACTAAAACCAAACTGCTTAAATTACTCTCAATTTCAAATGAATGTGCAAATAATGGGAAAAGTCTGTATCTGGTTAAAGATCAGAAACTGCAATAACCTCTGGAAGCATTTCATTTGGTCCACTTAAACTGCCATCTTGGACATTACATTCTCGCTGCTGTCTTTGCAAAGAAAGAAAATACATTTGCATCTTGGATTTCTAAGTCCTTGTCTGATCATATTTAAGAAAAATGAAACAAGTGACACTAATGGACTTTCTATTTTCATTTCAGTTCCCATCAAGGTATTCATTTGAAACAGCTATTGCCCATTTTTAGCCTCAAACAAAACTAAAAGGATGACAAAGTCGAAATATGTTCAGAAAACGTAGTCACCTCACATCCTGTGTATCTTCACCTATCAATCCAGTAAGGCCCCAAAGTAGGGGCCATGAGACTGCTTCTTGTAAATATTATTTCCCTTGTTCAGACAAAAGAAGAATACAAAAAGATAACACTTCTTAGATAAGCCACAGAACAAAGTGGATTTCCTTAAGATGTTCAGAAAATTTTTAGAAAATTTAAAATCTTAGGTCTTTTTATCTAATAATCTTCATTGAACATAACACAGTAAATTACTTATTTGTTGTTACTTTTTATAATCATTTAAGTCTTCACTACCATGACGTCTATATAACTGAAAATTAGAGAATCAAGATTCTCATTCCAAATCCTTAATGAATCTGACATTACTAAGTTGATGGAAGACCCCTTCAGCCTTACCATTGTTTTCTTGTCTTGCAAAGTGGTTTTCATATCTGAAGGCTAAAAATGCAGACTGCTATATTGGAATCCAGGAAAGATTTAGCAAGTGGGATATTATCAAATACTGAAACACTTCATTTTTCAAGTGAGTGTGGTGAACTGTCTCTGACTTAGGCAAGTTAGGGAAGGAGAGCTGATACATTAATATTTTGCCTACCAGATGCCAGTATCACTGCAGTATGCAAATTTCTCTGCTGGGCTTTGCCCACAAAGTCCTGTCTCACTTCTCTGGATGTTAGAACATTAAGACATTTATCCCAAATTGTAAGATCTAAAATGTCACAGGATTTCATTTTTTAAAGTGTGAAATCACAAATTATAAATGCTTGGAAGACCAAAAATAATTCAGGCAGAGAAGCACAGCAGAGAAATTAATTAGTTATGCCCAAATGATGCATAATATCAGCACCTTTGGAGTGGATGGTGAAATGTGCATGCACTTTCTCTCAAAGGTATTTGATGTGATCAGGAATAAACCTTTTATCTTCTGAGAGTACATTCCAGAAAAGAGCAAGCCTTGCAGAGTTGTGACTTACTGACACATAGAGGCGTTCAATGCTTTCACGTTCAGAAGTTTGGTTAACAGTTTGCACAGCTTTTTTAGGGAGGTCATACAGGCTCCAAACAGAAGACTAGAGTAATTAATGAAAACTTTCTGTAAGCTCTTGAGAGGATTTTCAAAATTAGGAAAACATAGCAATCAAGTAGCTTTATTGGTCGAGCACCTTTAGAAATCACAATTCTGAATTCAGATAGTTATTAACATGGCTTTAAAATTATCACCCAAACCCACACTTAAATCACTAGCAAAGCTTTTTCCTTCCCTTCCCACTAGAACAGCAACATTTCTAAAGACAGAGACTGTAGACATTGTTCTGTTGCACCAGAGACATCACGATTCCTCCCTTTCATGTGAATTACAGTAAGGATTTTTTCATTATCCCTATGTAAGTGTTCACACCCTCTAAAAACAAGGCCTCTAGGAATGGTACTTTTTCCTCTTTGGCATAAGAAAGTGAACTAATACACCAGTTTAAAACTGTACTGCAAAAGTCACTTCTGATACAAAAGTAATTATAATCTGTTTTCGATGTACAATTCTTTATGTGTAAGAATGAAGTATTCATGTGTAAGTCTTCATGAAAGGGGCTGACAAGCATAATCTTCAAAAATCCTCGAAGCTGTAATGCTGCAATAAAAGGTATGGTTTTCAAAAGAAATCAGCCTCTTATTGACAGCTCCCAAATGCAGCACAGTAACAATCAGTTTGTTGTTAAGCATTCAGTGATTTGCTTCTCCAGCTTTCGAATACCTTTTTATTGCTGTATCTTTAGTAGCCTTCAAAAAAGAAAATGTAACAGTAGAACATGAGATTTATAGGTCCAGGTCCTAGTTGCTATCAAAATAGTTCAGAACTTCTGTTCTAAAAAATACTCCTAAATAATTCTTTGTCACTTGGGCACAGACATTGCCCAAGTCAATGAGCGTTTTCATATTGCACTGTAACTGCCTTTCTTTCCAATCATCTAAAGAGATTAAAAGCTCTGCAGTTGCTGGATATTTGTGATCATTGCAATAAATATGGTCGTTGCTCTGGTCTAAGCATTTTTGGGTTTGGGTTTTTGGGGTTTTTTTTTGCTAGGAAAAGTGGTGTTTTATAGAGTCCTAACATGTAGTAGGAGTTTTGCAGACACTTAGAAGCTTTAGAGCTAGAGACTGTAGATTTTTATTTAATTTCAAGCAGTAACACACAAAGCAGTGATGGTCAAGATGAACCTGAAAGAACATAGGAAGACTGCAGAGGCTGGAAGTGGGGAACCAAGCAAAATGAGTTACAAAAGTTTTCCATCAGTAAAGACAGGGCAAATGGGCATACAGACCTGCCTTACAGCTTTTTTTTTTTTTTTTCTATTCGGATTTCTTTTTGTATCTGCTGGCCAGTCTTTTAAAATTGTATTTTCACTTTTGTTGCACAGAAAGAAGCTTCTCTAAAGTCATACTTTTCATTCTGATTTTCAAATGACATGAAAATAAGGGACAGCTCTATGGTTCCTGCCTATTACTTATTAGCCAGTCTACCTGCCCTTATGTAAAGGCATAATTTAAGAAGTGGCAGTTTGTTATTTGATCTTCCTGTGAGTCAGAGAGCTAAAATAGCTATAATTATCTAACAGTTTTGCAACCCTTATTAATTTCCAGGATATAGTCAGTTTGTTAATAAGAACTTTGGACTCTCAGAGGATTGAAGTAATCACTGCAAAAATTATATCTCTACCAATCTCATCTGACATGTCATTTGTCACTGAAGAACATACCTACAGAAGAAAACAAAATTCAAGAGTCTTCCTGTTTTCTTCTCTCTACACTTTTGCATAGCTACAAAAAGACAAAAAATAATTTAATTCTAAGTTCTGGTTTCAACAAGGAGGTAAAATAAAAACCTGCAGTTTCCTAGCTATATGATTTCATAGCATCACCAGATGGTCAAAGGAAGGGATTGTCCTGCTCTGATCTGCCCTGGTACAGCCTCAACTTGAGTAATGTGTACAGTTTTGAACACCACAACATAAAACAGATGACAAGTTCTTAGTAAGTGTCCAAAGGAGGCCTACAAGGATGGTGAAGGGTCTGGTAGGGAAGTCTTATTAGGAGAGGCTGAGGTTACTGGGTCTCTTCCGTCTGGAGTAAGATTCAAGGAAATGGCATGAAGCTGAGTAAGGGAAAGTTTAGGTTGGATATTAGAAAAAGGTTCTTCACCCAGAGAGTGACTGGGTACTGGAACAGGCTCCCCACGTCAGTGATCACAGCATCAGCCTGACAGAGTTCCAGAAGAATTTGGACAACTCTCTCAGGCACATGGTGTGATTCTTAGGTTTGTCCTGTGCAGGGACAAAAGTTGGACTTGATGATCCTAGTGGGTCCCTTCCAACTCGGGATACTCTATGATTCTATTCTATGATACAACGTTTTGTAACTTTTTGTCATTATGAGACTGGTAGTTACATGGGTGACTTGAAAAACAAATTTCTGAGTCTAGCATGATGCTGTATCCTTCACCATTGTGAATGTTGTAAGCAGCACTTGAGATTTCCATTGCTCCCTGCAACAGTTTTTGACGGCTTATGAAGACATTAGCTACCTTCTCTACAAATTTAATATTTTATCCTTCTTGAATTTTAAGCAACCAGCATAAACTGACAATATTTCTTTTCCAAGTAATTTTCTAAATTGTTGACCAGAACATAGGTAATATTTTTCTGTTTGGGACCCAAGAGTGTTTCTATGTTCTGGCCTCATGCAGACTAATCAAACTCCAGTAATTATATTTTTTTTAACCTTGGTTTCACTATGAAAAAAAGTATAGAAGCAAGGCTTAGAATAGTGATGAAGTGATTAAAGCACTGTTGAACAAACTGCCCTCTAACACAAGATGATTCTCTATTTTTATTATAAACACCTGACATCGCAGTGCAGATTTCATACTGTGAGGAGCAGGTTTTAAAAAGAAGTTTGGTTGTTTGTCATTAACAAAGCTATAGTAAAAATATGTGAAGTCGATCCTAAGTAGCTTCAGTACCTGAAAGCTATGCTTCTCACTGGACACAGACAAAAAAATGCCGAATGAGAGGCATCACTGTATTTCTAGAGCTAGTTTCCAGCAGTTTTTTAGCTCTCAGTGAGCTGGGAGTTGGAGCAACAGTCAAACAATTCAGTATCTCTGTGATTTTCTACTATTCAGTCACCTAACTGATGATTAGCTTTCTTATATTTTGGTATTTTAAGTATCTTGCAACAGTGAGCTCACAAGATTACAATATGCACTTTCTGAAGAAGAACTTCATTCATTCTTTCTTCTGTCCTTCAGGAATTTGTACATGTCAAAATCTTCCCCAACTGCTTCTTCTTACGATAAGAAGCCTTTGTCTGTTCAGTTATGTGGAATTTTTTCTACATCTCTAATAATTCTTTGTACTTTACATTGTATTGTATTTGTAACCTTTTCACACCAAATAGTCAGATCCACATGCAGAATTTAAAATGCAAGGGTAAGGGGAAAGTGTACAGTACTATAACTATTTTGCTCTCTGGTCTTTTCCTCTAAGTTCTTGCCATTTGTCTTTGATTGCTATAATGACATAAGTAGATATTTTCAGACTCCTCTAGGTCCAAATATTTTTCAATTCATAGAGTCACAATAGACAGCTTAGAAGCAATTGCTATGTATTTATGGTTGGAAGAGTTTTTTTTGAAAGAGAAGCTAATAAAAAAAGATAATAGAAGAAATGGAAGCATCTAGAAACTTCACACTACCTTCAGCGAATTACCTTGGGTTTTAACACCCTATTTTCCAGTATGTCCTACTTCAGATGCATTATTAGGTATTATACTGCTAACTATATGAAAATAAAATTTCACACTACCTACTTCAGCAAATATAAGTCAACATGAGTAAATGTCTGATATTGCAACACACATTGACCAAAAGAGGATCAATAAATAACACAGATGACATAGGGGTGTATTGCTTTCCTGTCATATAAAATATTTGAAATAATTTGTCTAACATACTAAAAAACAAGTGCAGAAATCCTTATCTGTCATTTTAAGAATGCCTGATACTGAAATCCCCAAAACTTCCTTCCCTTAAGGAGACCGCTCATATTAAGAAATTAAAAGATAATCTTAAAAGAACAGTAGTGTATAATGTTGAAAATATATTTCATGCAGCAAAACATATTTTTCAAAATGTACGTGATGCTGTAGCCCACCGGAACCCGGGCTAGCTCTGTACACTCTGATAGCCACGACAGGAGTGGGAAGAGCTGTGGACTGGGGTTTGCCCACAGCTGAGCCTGAACAGATGCAAGCTCTACGGTGCATGCTGTTACAGCCACAGCAGGCACCAAGCAAAGGGGGAGGCTCTTTTGATGTGAGGTTCCACGGGGAAAGTTAGTACCATATAAAAAGACAAGGCAGAAGAGCCCCAAGCACTGCAGTGCAAGGGGTTAAATGCAGTTACAAACCAGGGGGTGGATACAGAAAATCAACCAATAGGGAGACTTCAAGGGTGGAGCTAGGGGATTGCATCTACATTGTGGGACCAATCAGGATAGGGGGAGGAGAGGGGAAAGGTCACATGGGCCAATGGGGTGTCATGGATTAGGGTATTTCCGAGGGGGTGTTTCAATCAGGGATTGGCCCAGGGGGTGAGTGGCAGGGTACATTCATGAAAAAGGGGCAGGGTTACCTTCACAGGCAGGGAAGAGACTAGAACAAAAGGGACAGCTTTAAGGGAGGGTACAACTTAGGGAAAAACCAACTTGGGGAAAATGTGGGGGGATAACAGAATGAACCATTTAATAACTTAATGCAATAAACACGAACCACAACAACATGGAACAAGCACTTATTTCCCCATCAGTGGGCAATTCTGTAGTGAGTCAAAAAGCAAGTTGGTAGAAAGACAGACTTTCCAATAAATATATATGTGTGTGTGTTTATTGTTCTCTGTCAAAGAAGCTGTTCTTCATTCCAGAGGTTAGGTCGCTAGATTTTACTAAATCATTCTACTGGCGTTACAGAGTTGTAAACTTCCATCTTCCACTTAACAATGTTTTCCTATCACCAACCTTGTAGAAACCTTCTCCGTTCACAAGACTGGGAAGAAATTAATCTATGGAATATCAAATGGTGCTGTCTCGGAGGGGGAATATTGATTCAGTGAGGTTTGCTAATGACTGTAGATATCAACTGTTTAACTGGGGGAAACAATCTAACTTTAACTTTGTTAGAGCTAAAATGAAAGACTAAGAAATGGGAAGATACTGTAGCTAAACTGAACACATTTTCTTATTATTTTGTGGTGAAGTTTTAGCAAATGGGCAGCAATAAGAGTGAGGTAAACACAATTAAACACCAAGACTGAATAAAAAATGCAGGGTCAACCCAGAGTCTCTACTTGAAGACACAGTCCATAATTAACTTTCTTGAATAGCAAGCAGGTAGCAATTTTGAACATCTGAATATTCTATTTATTACATGAAAGTTTCTTCAGTAATATTAATATAGGCTTCATTAACAATCCAAAAATTTGCTGTTTATATTATTCAGTGAAACATTTTAGACAGGATTTTGAATTTAATTTAGCAGACTAGCAAATCTGGGGCTTGGGAGTATATATTGTATATGCATGAATATATGCTTTAGAGATATGGTGAATTAAAGCACTTGAGATAGTCTTACAGCTCAGTGGAAAGAGAAGATTCTTAAGTTGTGTAAATTCCCCTTTTTCTTTAGTTAAAATTGGAATTGCACCAATTTACATGATTTGATAATTTGATCTCATTAAATATATTTTTCACACCTCAAAAAAAGAAAATCTGGAATGAAATGCAATCAGCAAAAAAAAATTGTTATAATTGCAATGTTTCCCTGTAGGGAGGGCTTAAAAGAAGAGAATCCTTTACGGAAGAAAAGGTTACCCTTGTAATCTGGGGTTCAAATAGCAAGTCTAAAATGAGCATTTATCTCAATCTCAGCTATTTACCTGTGAATATCCAGTTATATACACATATTTTACAGCACTTTAGAGCTTCACTGCTTACCTCATTGCTTTACTGCTGGTCTACATTCTCCTTTACTGTATATGTAAATCAAAACTATTTTTTTCAAGAAATTCTAGCATATTTAACAAAACTGGTTAATTCTAAATCTTATATAATAAATGCCATAGAACAATTTTGGATTATATGAGTTAATATTAATTCTCGAGATTAAAATCCAAAATGTGCACCTTGTTTTAAAACTGATGAAACTTCAGGCATAGCACAAGACAGTGTTCATGTCATTCACAGTCAGTCTTAGATTAAACACCATCCAAAATAATCCTTCCATTGAACTTTTTCTACGCTGTAATGATGTCTTAACTAATCCTTGTTAAGACAGCCCTTGTAAGGAGCTACTCCTTAAAATATACAGATATTTTCACTGTGTTTTACTCTCATGTTTCTTGCACTTGAGCACAAGAAATTAACCAAACATAAAAGATGAACTTTTGCTTCTTTTTTTCTGAACTGAAGGCAGCATTTGATACATGTTAATATTTTCTCTATAAAGATATGCAATACATTACAGAACTCCAATTCAAGAAAACATTAGCTGTCAAAATGTCAAAAATATCTAGATATGTCCTATGCATTGTAGTATGCAAAATATATGATGATTATATATGAAAATGTAGCAGATTCCTTTAAAAGCCAGAATTTGTTTATAACAAATATAACTATATTTAAAAGGATTAATAACATCAATTTCCTTGTTGGTTGTAGAAAACAAGCAGTGTATAGAATGTTTTTACTAATTGCTTTGCATTCAGCAGAGTGCAAAGCCTCCTAATCAGGCCAAATTAGTGAATACTCTGTAAGCTAATCAAATTTTTTTCTGTATAGTAACAAGATAATTTGCACCATTTAAAGGCTGTTAGCACAGCATATAATTCTGCATGATGATATCATTCAAATTTGTATACTCCAATGTCTTGTCTATATACTCCAGAGTCTTGTGTATCCTATTCTTAATACTCCTCACATCCTACAGATTTTTGATTTCTTAAAGAATGTTTTCTTTCTTTTATTTTATATCAGCTTGAAGCTGATGTATCTATAACTGAGAAAATACACAGCAAAAAAAAGGAAATCAATGATCTTCATGGGATGTAAGTTTTCCTTAGTCTGCCTGAAATTATCATGGATGTTCTAGCTTTATTAATGCTCCTCATGGTACAGACTTTTCCTTCAATATTTTCACTCCATTTTACACAGAACAACAAGCGTGATGAATTTCTGCAATTGCCCTATAAATGAAAAAGTGTCTACTTTTTTATAAAGAGATTTTTATTCAGCCCTTTCACTGGGGATGCCTACATTTGGATGTTATAAATAAACACAGAACCAGCTAAATAGAGAGTTCTACAGAATGGAGATATTTCTTCAAACACGTATTCAGAGGTTTCTCCCTACCATTAAATTTTCTCCTCTGCAAGCAGGACTTATTTTATATATGTGTGGTCCATAGATCCAGGGATCTACAGTTAGACATATTTTCACTGTACTTGCCATTAACTCCAAGCAACCATGACTGGTATGTCTTAGTCTGGGTCTGGGTTTGCTTTGCTACTGGAGAATTTAGAAATCACTCATCTGGATGCACATCACTTTTCTGCATCTCCCANTAGGAAATCTGATAAATGTGCTGAGAATTCTTAGCAAAGAGACAGCATGGATTGTCTTGCCATTCCTCAAGTACTCATATCACTATTTATTGCTTCAAACCAAGGTGCCTCAGGAGCACCAGTTCCCACAAAGGAGAAATTAATACAATACTCGCTTTCCCATTACCCTATGAAGAATGTTATCAAGATTTAAGTTTTTGATCTCTGGGAAGTTAATGGGAATCTCACCCTTCACCAGGCCCATAATTTTGTCCCCCAAAATCACATCAAACAGTTAAGTGGGGGACTGAAGCAGTTCTAGCAGATTTTACTAAATGCAGTGAGCTGCTTTTCAGCCAGGTTCCCTAAAACTTTTGTAACATGAGACCCTGATTAGGGAAGGTCAAGAAACTTTTAGCCAAAGCTGAGGAGAGGCCTATATAGAAATCAGCCCTAGAGCATGGAAGATGAAGACAGCCAACTGATACAGCAGTTTGTGCAGAGAGGCATAAAGAAGGGAACCTCAGCCTAATTTGTACCTGTGTAAACTGTCAGGTTCAGAGTTTACATGCTACAGGGCAGTTTCCCATGCAAATGTCAGAGAAGCTGACCCTGTCAGGGCAGAGGCTTAGGTGCAGGGAGATCTTCAGATGGTGGAAGCAGTCCTTCAAGCCTCACGACCCAGGGAATGCCTGGAGCCTTTCTCTGACACCAGAAAAGATGGCTCTTGTCCTGTGGGAGGTGTGCCATCTTGCAGGAACTGTGCCTCCAACTGGAGGAACTGTAGGGGACAGTGAGCACAGCATCACAGAAGGTGAAAGGGAGATATACAAGGATCTTTTACAGGAATAACTGGGCCCCAACTGCTGTTGAGGTACAGGCAATGTCCATTGTCTAGCATAAGTGCAAACTTTGGGGGAAGGTGAAGGATGAAGCTGGCAACCTCAGGCACAAAGAGGTTCCTGCCCTGCCTAAGGGCTTACCTCTGCAAGACAGGTTCACTACCTTTGGAGTTGAAAAGGATCCATCTGTGCCCATGAACTGACCTTCCTGACACTAAACCATGCACGACCATCAAGAAAAAGTAGGAAGTCATTGAAATGGCTGATTTCATGCTGCAGGGGGCAAAGCCACCAATCTGCCAAACTAATCTATTATCTACATGTTTTCTGCCTGGTGGGAGCCCAGATCTGAGATGTTCTGGAGGGACTGACAAATATTTCCTGATCCTCAAAATATTATCCCCTGCTTTCTTCAATGTGGGTACCACTGATACTGCTAGGAAGAACCTGGACAATATGAGAAGTTATTTCAGAGTTCTGGAGGTGGTAGTAAAGGGCATGGGGCCCAAGTGGTGGTGTTCTCTGTCCTGACAGTGAGAGTAAAGTAGTGAGAAGGAGGGTACTGATAACTCAAGTTGATAACTGACTGTGTATCTATTGCTGTTGATAGGGCTTTAGGTCCTACAAGCACTGGGCACTTTATGCAGGCCATCACCTATTTGAGAGAAGTGGACTTCACCTCACTAAGAAGATCAGAATTATCTTTGCCAGCAGAATGCCTGAGGTGGCAATGAGGGCTTAAAACTATGAATGATAGTGATGAAAAAGTTACTAACAACCCTGAGAAGGAATGATGGACAGGCTTAATGAGTAAGGATCACAGAATGATGCGATATGAAAGGATGACAAAATCAACAAAATGGGAATTAAGTGGGGTCACCTCCACCGATCTGCTAGTAAGCAAGAAGATGCCTACAAGATACCATCATGGAGAAACCTTAAAAATTTCTTGGAAATCAGTGTGCTCTCTGAAGTACCTGTGTACTCAAGCATGGAACAAGGGTAATAAAGAAATGAGCTGAAGATCTGTGGTCATTTGCAGGGCTTTGATGTTTCTGGGATCACAGAGATGGGATGACTTCCTTGAGTGAAATGTTTCAGTGGAGAGTTACATGCTCTACAGGAAAGACAGATGAGCCAGATAAGGAGGGGAAGTTACTCTTTATGTAAGAAGGCATCTGGAGGAACAGAACACTGCCTGAAGTTCAACAGAAAGCCAGCAGAATTTATGAATGAAAATTAAAGAGAAGGCATGTAAGAGTGACATTGTAGAGTGTCTCTGCTGTTGGCCACCTGCTGAGGAAGAAAAAGAAGCCTATGCAATCAGAAAACAGCAATGTTCTCAAGATCTGATCCTAATTAAAGCCTTCAACTACCTTTATGTCTACTAGAAAGAAAAATTAGGAGGATATAAACAAACTAAGAGGATTGCAATGGAAGACATTCATGACAATTTCCTGAACTGCCAGTAGAGAAACCAAGCATGACTGGGGCAGGTCTGGATCTCATACTCAGAAACTGGGAGGGTCTCATTGGGAATGTGGAGGCTGAAGGTAGCCTTGGCTGCAGGGACCGTGATATGGTGGGTTTCAGAAGCAGGAGACAGGAGAAGGAACAGTACAAAAAGTACAATCACAATCCTGAACTGCAGCAGAGCATAATTTGACCTCTTCAGAAATGTTCTTGGAAGAGTGCCTATTCCCAGGTCAATGAAGGAAGAGAAGGTGATAAGGAGTAGTCAGCATGGATTTACCAAACAGGAATCTTGCTTGACCAACCTGACAACCTCCTATGACCCTCTGTCTTATGAGGAAGGCCTGGAGTGGCAGGGCTTGGGGAAATCTTAACAATGTGTTTATATGGCCAGAGAGCATACAAAGAGGATGGAGCCGGGCTCTACCCAATGGTGCCCTGAGACAGGACAAGGGCACTGGGTGCAAACTGAAACTCAAGTTCTGTAAAACAATTGAGAAACCCATTTTTACTGAGAGGGTGACTGAGCACTGACACAGATTGCCTGGAGATGTGATGGAGTCTTCCTTCTTGAAGATTTTCAAAAGCCATCTGATCATGATTGTGCGGGAGCAATTCTAGGTCCATCTGGGCCAACACTCCTGCTCAGCTCAAGCAAGTTTGACTAGATGAGCTCCAAAATTGTCCTTTAATCTTAGCCCATCTGAGTTTATGCAAACATGTGAATTTAAGAAATAGGTTCACAGAATCACAGAGTCATTTATATTGGAAAAGACCTCCAAGATGCTTGAGTCCAATCTTTGACTGATAAGATGTAGATAAAATGTTGTATAGATACTAAGACAAAAATGATAGGTAGGAATATATTATGTCATGGATTCTGATAAAATTACATTATCATATTTTAAGTAAGGGGCTCCATATAGAAGTAAGCAGGTGTTTGTTGGCAATTCTTGTAAGTCGTATTTGTATATATTATTGTCTCCTGTGCTATTTTGTCCCTGCATAATAGCCCTCTACATGAGAATTGCTGACTATCCCCACGCTCAGGTGTGCATACATAATAATATGGGCTGACATAACATAATATGTAGAGGAGGCATCTCCAAAGATCTTCGTAAGGCAAAGGGAGTTTTTAATTGCCTATATATGCCAACTAATATTTCTCACCTTGCTATCTTGAAAATGAACAGCCTAAGCTATTTTTGCTTCATAAAATAGTTAATAATAATTATTCCTACATGTGAACACAGAAAGATACGTGTACTACAAAATTTTCTGCTGAGGTCCCCTTAGCCAAAGAAATAGATATTTTGGAGAGCAAAGCTGTATGTTGGCTTTGTGTTATGAGGTTTTGCATCTCTGCTGCACAGCTGGAGCTCCCCAACCACAGCAATGAATCACATTGTGCATCAAGATTGGGTCTAGTTTGAATGGTTATTAGACTTCCTGCTTTTCAGACTCTGAATACAGGCATGTTTCATTGGTAAGAATTTATTTCATTGCTGATTCTAAGGAATTGATTCAGTGGTTAATCAATCAAATGGCAATAACTTAATCCCAGGCATAAGAATTGTGATTGTCTCTCAGAGGTTTTAGCTGCTCATAATAAGGTTTTCCTCTCCTTCCATTCTAAAACTGGGATGTTCACTTACTGTCTTTTTTTAATTTGATCAGAAAAATAGAAATTATAGAGAACCCAATTGTTTTTTTCAAAGAAGGAAACAGAATCTTGTAGATCATATGTGCCACCTTGGGTTTTTTATCTGTAGATTTATGTGATGACACAGAACTACTGTGAAACAGAAACAAGAGCCTTCTTCACTTCACTCTTTGTTACCCAACATATTAAAACCTCTTTTGATTATTACTCAAATTCATAATTTCCAGAAAACACAAATCTTCGTTTTGGAATAGCCATTTACTTTTATGGTTTCCTTCACACTTTGTCAGCACAGAAAGCCACCTTCTATGTGTCATTACAAATTTCTTTTCTGCGGATACATTTAAATAATTCTTAGACATATCTAATATTTAATTTTGTATAGACCATATTTTTCAAAGAAAATGAATGATTTTAAAAGTTATATCTCTCATATAAGAAGTTACATGCTTGACATCTATATTTAAAGGAATAACATGTTTTAGAATGTCTGATTTTTGGTGCCCAAAATTTTGAGGCACCCTGAAGTAGAGCTCATTTCTGAAAATAGACTGTGACAATTGAAATTTAAGGGGTTTATTGGTGATTGCTGCAGTGCCAGACTTCTTCAGCCCAACTAGCTCCTGACATCGACAGCGAGAGTGGGCTGCCCCCAGATAGCTGTCAAATCCAGGGTGCAGCTGTAGGGTGCAGCTGTAGGGCACAGCTGTAGGGCACAGCTGCTCTACAGCACGGGTGGACTGCATGGAAGATAGGACTGTGCCGAGGGTAGAGACAAGGAACAGGGAGAGCTCTTCCATATGGTTTCTAAAGGAGTTTATTCCCCAAAGAGTCAGGGACAGAAGAGCACTGAATCAGAGGCAGACACCAACTTATAAACAGGGGAGGTCCCAGGGGAGGATACAATTTTTAACCAATTGGGAGAAACTGGGGGTGGAACACAAGGTGGGGACTATGATGTTTAAACCAATAAGGGATTACAGGGGAGGAGAACAACTTAAACAAACCAATGGGGTTTCAAAGGATACAAAATTGATAGGGAAGTTTCTAGAGAAGGGGGAAGGCTTGGGGAGGAATTGACATGTAATGGGAGGAGGAACAGGAAACAAAAGGGTGGGTCTTTGGAGAGATGGACAATTAGGGCAAAACCAATAACACAGGAGAGAAAGGGACAATCCATTGGTACTAAAATGTGTTATAACAATAAAAAATAGGGAGAATTATGTAACTGAATTACAATCAAAAATACAGACTGTAACAGGTGATTTTTAAAATTTATTTAGTAGGACTTTGGTTACTTAAAATCATTTCTGTGTTTATCATTAAGAGCCTTTTCTTATTCCCTTAGAAGACTACACAAAATTCCTACAAATACAACCAACAGTTTTAAGTCCTTTATTACCTTCTTGTGATCTTATTGTGGATTATGAAAGTGATTAATTAGTATTCTTTCTCCTTTGGCTCTTCTAATTTCTTCAATGTACAATCAGGTAAATAATTAGCTTCTGACCTTCTTTAGGCAACCGCTTGTTTTTGAGACTAATGGAATCCATTTTGAGTCACATACAAAAGCATTGCATTTTCTATGGCTTTCTTCATACACTTTTTATAGTCTTATGGCAGGGCAGTGCACTTAAAAGGAATGGATGCTTCTTTTCCTGTCATAATAAAGAAATGTTACAGGTAGTAGAGAAGACAATCACCAGAAAACAGGAGCGATAATAACTGACTTACTAAATAAATGAAGGAATGAAAAAATGAAAAGATAAATCCAGTTGAAGTAGTTCAGCCAATGTCTTACAGGAAAACTGGCAAGTTGCTTGGAAGGCTCCAAGCATCATCTTATGAAAATGGCATTTTGTTTTATTCTAGGGAAAAACCTGGGTACCGGGCTGTAGTCTTTTAAACTTGATCTGTTGGATGTTGGTAGTTTGCCTAAATTTTTTAAGAATTGATAACTGGCTTATCCCTTTCTCCCCTAAGAAAAGGAAGAAATAGAAGTCCAAGTATGTCTCCATATCATTCCTAGGTCTGATAATTCAAAAATTTGTGAAGCACAGACCACCTCCGCTCAAAGGAAGTCTATGGAACCTAAATAACCTAGGAAGATTCTGCAGTGTAAACTAATACAACTCTTATATAGTAAGAAAAATATTATTATATTAGCAAGAAAAAAGATGTTCTTTCTGATTCAAGTTTCCAAGGAGATGTGCTTGTGTTGAGTTTCAGGTGCATTTTATGTGAGACAGTAATCAATTTAAGTTTGACATTAGATAGGCTCTTTCAGGTCTTTTGGTCTTTTTTTTTTTTTTTCTTTGCCTACATGTAGCTCATGCTCCTTCAGTAGATAAGTAAAATTACCCTACAAAATTGTTAAGTACTTGCCATGGAATAACTGGCATGTCTCTAGGATAGAATTGTTTACTACTGGGTGTATTTTCCTCACTTTCTCCATTCTTCTCTTTATATTCTTCCTCACCATACTTTATTTTCTTATATACCCTGATTTTAATCCTTGCTTTCACATCTGCTCACTTCCCAGTGTCTCAAGGTCCTCATCCCAAAGCTGCATCACTATTTGTGGTGTGTTTATATCTATATTTCCATCCAATTCACAGGCTCTTTTTCTCTGTTGTTGCTTTGCTGTCCTTCCAATTATTATTCCATTTCTTCTTCTAATAGTAGCCCTTTACTCTTTTCATAGTGCTAAAGGGCTTTTCTGTGGTCCTTTTTCCAGGACAGAGTTTGTAGCCATGGACAGATAAGAATCTGTTCAGAAGCAATGTGCATGTTTCCTCAGGATGCAAGCTATAAATTCTTATAAGCTCAGTTTCTTCATTATCTAGCTAATATTTACCTCCTAACAGTGTCGTTATGATAAAATCCAGCAACAATCTTTGTTCAGAGATTCATCTGAATCCCCTGCAGTTTTTGAGTCACATACAGAAAACCAATTTTAAATCAAATTCCATGTCTACTGCAGTGCCCTTCAAAAACCCTTCAAAAAAGGAGACCACATTAAAAGAGATGAGCCTGAAAGTGCCAGTAATTGATAAAATAAAACAGCATAATTATAAACTGAAATTTCTGGTTTTGCATAGAGGAATATTCTTCCTAACTTTTGTATGACATTTGTTCACCTTGTTCATTTATTCCTGTCACTCAGTGAATCACCACATCAATGTTGTTAAGAAAATCAGACTGTCACTACTCCGACATCTCTGCAGCTATAAATGTTGCAACATATTTAATTAATGAGGTGACTTTTTAAGGTAAGCAGTACTAATAGAAAAACAAGTAAACCCATAGCTAGAGTTCAGAAGAAATTTGCAGATGCTAATGCATGTTCCAAGTTAAAAGTCTGTACTGCAAAACTGGGTAAATGAAATCAGCAAGAAAGTTAACACTGGAATGCTGTATTTAAAAAATACACCCAAAATAAATTATTCCTGGCATTTTAAAAATGGTTCAAGCATCTATGTATTAATAGATACATTAATATTATAAATATTTTGTGGGAGAGGACCTACTTTACTCTTGGATATATTGTTGAGTCCTATACAGCCATATAGCACTCAGCAATATATCCAAGAGTGTAGTGATTGTAGTTTGAAATATCCAAAAGTTCACTATTTTCCTTCTGAACTTGACAGAAAATTCCTTTTATAAATTAAAGCCATGTAGGTTTTGGTGAGATAATTATCTAAGTAACAAAGCTTTCAGTCTCATTTACACTACATTTACTTTCTTATCTAGCCAGAATTTTTTCAGGTGTTGCTGTATTTTTTCTATCACATGCAGCATTTTGTTTTCTCTGTTTTCTAGAAACTGTCTTTTAAGTACTGCAAAAACTGAATCATAGCAATCCAACTTTATTTTAATAAAACAAACAACAGTCAAAGTGCAAACCTGATTGGCAGGTGATTTAAGCTTAAAAAAAAAAAAGCTGCAGTAAATTTCTATATAGTTATTGTTCTATCAGAGTAACAAATTACATATATCAGATAAATAAGGTTTAATAAAGAGGTTTATCTCTTTGTGTCTTTTTAATACCAGTGCTTAGATGTTACAATGATTTGTACTCTGGGAGCTGGAGCAAGAGCAGTGTTCTAGCTAACTCCAAGTTACAATTTCACAGAATCACAGAACAGGTTAGGTTCTAAGGCACTACAGTGCATCCTCTGGTCCAACCTCCCTGCTCAAGCAGGGCCATCCTAGAGTACACGGTGCAGGATTGTGTCTGGATAGTTCTTTAATATCTCCAGTGAGGGAGACTCCACACCCTCTCTGGGCAATCTGTTCCAGTGTTTGGTAACCAAAACGGTAAAGAACTTCTTCTGCATGTTGAAGTGGAACTTCCCATGGATTGGTTTCTGCCCAATTCCTCTTGTCCTGTGGCTGGGCACCATGGAGAAGAGCCTGGCTCTATGCTCTGACACCCTCCCTTCAGATACTGACAGACATTGATAAGGTCCCATCTGAGTTATCTGTTCTTGAAACTGAGCGGCTCTCTCAACGTTTCCTCATAAGTCCTGTCATCATCTTTGTTGCTCTCCTCTGGACCTGTCCCAGGAACTCCACCTCTTTCTTGCACTGAGGAGCATAGAAGTGGACAGAGTTCTCCCAATGTGGCCTCAGCAGGGTTGAGTAGAAGGGCAGGATCACCTCCCTTGACCTCTTGACAATGCTCTTCCTAATGCACCCCAGGTTACCTTTGGCTATCTTGGCTACATGGGCACTGCTGACACTTGTTGAGGAGGCACCTGTCTCTTTGTTCAAGTTAAACAACACTGGGCCCAGTGTGGAACCTTGGGGTACATCACTAGTGACAGGCCTTCAGCTTGACTGGGCTACTGACTATGACCCTCTGGAAGCAGCCGTTCAGCCAGGTCTTCATTCACTTCACTGTTCACTCATCCAGTCCAAACTTCCGGAATTTGCCTATGAGGATGTTTGGTGAGACAATGTTGAAAGCCTTGCTGAAGTCAAGGTAGACAATATCCACTTGTCTCCCCTTGTCCACCCATATAGTTGTTCCATTTAGAAGCCAACCAGGCATGATGAAGCAAGATTTACTTTTGATGAATCCATGCTGACTCCTGATCACCTTGTTGTCATCCATGTGGTTGTTAATGGCCTCCATCAATAGACAGAGACTCTCCATCCTTTCCAGGGATTGAGGTAATGCTGAATGGCTGGTAGTTCCCTGGGTTCTTCTTCTTTTCCTTGTTGAAGACTGGAGTGACATTCTCTTTCTTCCAGTCCTCAGGAACCTCTCTGAATTGCCATGACCTTTCAGGAATGATAAGGGCAACCTTGCTATGGTGTTTACAAGATTTATGTGCACTTGGGAATGCTTCTCAATAAGGCCCATGGACTTAATGTCAGATTTGCCTAGGTGTTCCCTAGCCCAATCTTCCTTGTGCTTGGGAAAAGGGAAATTTTTCCTTACAACATTTTATTAAGTTGTCTCCTGCTCTTGTCTTCTCCTCTTTCTCTGAGATTCCTGAAGGCTGATCCTGTCAGTTAAGACCAGTGCAAAGAAGTCATTCAGTAACTTTGCCTTCTCTGCATCCTGGGAAATTACTAGGATTTCTCCTCCATTCAATAATGGTTTCGTATTATCTTTTGTTTTCCTTTTATTGATGTATTTGAAGAAGTCTTTCTCATTGCCCTTGACATCCTTGGACAGATTTGATTCAAGATGGGCCTTGGCCTTCCTTGCTTCATTTCTACTTACTCTGAAAACCTCTCTATATCCATTCTAAGTGGCCTGACCCTGCTTTCATGTCCTGTGCACCCCTTGCTGATGCTAGCATAATGATGGGGCTTTTTTTCATCCATGCAGGTCTCTTGCTCCCTTTGCCTGATTTCTTTCTAATCAGGATATATTGTTCTTGAACCTGTTATTCTTCTCAAGCTAAGGATGCTTAGCTTGACATGTGTCATCCAGGTTCCTATGGTGTGTAAATAAGCTTTTACTGGAATATGATGGGCCTGAAAGTATCAGCAGTTGTGCCTAATAAGATACATTTTAAAAAGAGTATTCCAGCCTCTAACTGTGTAGTACCACAGTCGGTAGGGTTTGCTATAATAAATCTTCATGTCTGTATGGGAGTTGGCATAACTGGCTAGTTTCTGCTTTTCTTTGTTAGAGAGCAGTATAATACTGTGGATGGCTGAGATTTGTGATTCTCCAATTATTCTGACCTGGCAATATTCAGGAGAGAAAAACACAAAAGCAGAGGACCCACAAATTCAGAAAAAAAAGTAGTCAATGGCATGTGGTAAATTAGGTCAGAAAAAAGGGTCACCTATTTCAAATGTATGGGTGAGGTGAATGAAATCTGTGCAGGAATGATTGTGGTAGCTTTTCTGTTTATCTGCGTTTTTCTGAACCATACCACTAGATATGACAGGAAGGAGCTTGAGAAAAAAGCACTTTTTTTGTTTTTCATTACAATATGATCACTGACTCCTTGGCAATAAGATGAGAAGATGTTTTTACACTGCCAAGAGCACAGCTATTGACCTCATTAACCTTTGAAAGAACATGTCTGTGGCAACCCCTAGTCGCCAAGCATACTGTGTGTGGTAGAAAGGGCACTCAAGGTGTGCTTCCAAACTGTGCTCTCTTCCATGTCTAGATGAAATTATTTAACTTCCCTCCCTGAGACACAGTAGAGGGAATGATCTGTCCTGGGGGCTGGAAAGGAAGTTTTCTTTTCAGAGACAGCAATGCTGTGTGAGAAGAATTTTCCAGACACATCCACAAGTAAGCAGAAGGAATGGGATGTTCTGGTTTTGGTGATATTGCCACAAGTAGAGGTGATCCTTGTGGTCTCTTTAAAAACTAGCTAACAGTACAAAAGGAAGCATCTTCTAAGAACTAGTGGAAGAAAGCTAGGGTTCCATGTGCCTGGTACTGCATGGGCATCATCCACACACAGAGGGTAAGCTTCCCAAGGGTTAGTTCAGAGCCAGCTCTGATAAGGTTTGTGGCAATGAAAATCCTTTGGCTCAGAGAAATAACTAAAGAATCAGAGTCACATTGAATAAGGTGTATTGAGTCATTCATTAATGAGTTAAATTCATAAACATCTCACCTAATTAAAGCATAGTTCTTATCTTCTTTTATATGCCTGAAATGCTATTATTTTCTCGCTGACTCTCTGAGAAACTGTAGTTCAAGGACAGCAGTGGAGAAGCCAAATGTCATGATGTGCTAAATGATTGCTCAGAATAAGGCCCTTCCTTGCCCTGGTTTTGTATGGAGGGTAGGAAGCTGAGCCTGACAGGATGAGCTCTGTGGCATTAATGAACAGAGGACTGAAATTAGATGCTTATGCAAGTGACAGATAATAAAAGACCTGAAGCAATACTGCATTTATCACTTAATAATGTCTCCAGTTTAGAGCAGTTTTACATTTCAATCATTCCTACATATTATAATTTCTTTTTCAAGCTGGCAGGATTCAATACACTTTGACATTTTACAAGGAATAAACAACAAAAAAGGTTGTCCCTTTGGACAACCAGATTGTCTCTGGTTGTCCAACCAGAGAAAATCTCATGGTCCCAGACCTCAAAAATCAAAGCCTGTCGACCCAGCTGAAAACCCACTGAAGGCCATTTTCTCACTTGATCTAAAAGCAAAGTTTCTTCTTGTTGCATCCTCACAAGAGGACAATAATTCTATTGGCATCAAGGTTTGATCCTAATCAGCCCTGAATAAAGCCTTTTCCTAATTGCTGTTGTGACAGAGAGCAACCTGACCTGCGCTCAGGGCTTGTTTCTTGACATCTGAAGGGTTTCACTAGAATTTTGGCCTCATTGATCCATGTGTTTTAATGTAGAAAATAAATAAATTTAAAATTGCAAGCAAAAGTGATACAGAAAACCTCTGGTGATAAATAAAGCAGAGTGGGGCTGCCTGAGCTATTCTGAGGGAGCATCTCAATGAGAGCCTGAACAGGCCTATCACTGTCAGCACACTAAGCCATAGAAAGAGATTGCTGTTGATCAATTGTATTAGGAACTAAAACTAAACCTATAAACTTCTGCAGTAAAGCAATCTTCATCTTGTGGTCAAAGCAAAACAAGGGATCTGAAGGTAAGTGTCTGCTGTATCCGGGTCACAGGCCAAGCCCCAAATGCTACAGGTTCCCAAGGAAAAAGCCTTCTTTTCCCTTCTCATTGCCTCTGATTTTGAAATTCAGAAATGCACACATTAAGTAGATTTTTTTTTCTCCTCAGCTGACCTATGGTGCTCACTGTAAACTGTCTCTTCAGTGCAGAGGTTAACCTCATAACCCATGCAATTTTTAAAAAATTTGATTTTGCAGCATGAGAGGAATAGAAAATCCCAATTTTCAAATTCAACTTTGAAATAGGAGGATTGCTGCAGATTGTAGCTACTGTTTTTGACCCAGTTTCAGATAATTTAAAAGTTTTTGTGTAGACGTGATCTAATTGCTGCTCTCTTGTTGTTACTCTACTTCAGAGTAACACTGGGAAGTCAAGAAGGAAAATTTGTGCTTCACTTCTCACCCAGAGGATGAGAAAGAGGAGCTAGGAAAGTCTCATAAGAAAAAATATTGGTCCTTTGTGCAAAAGAGTAGGGGTTAATTTTCTTTTTGGTTGAACAGATCTCAGTGACAATTGGCAAGAAAATTTGAGACTCATAAAAGAATTTATTCCTTTTCTCAACACATGTGCTCACGAGAAGACATGCACTCACTGGAATGATTCTGAGTTAGAGACTGCCAGACAATGCAAATCACTTCTGAATGTCTTTCCTTCAATCCCTATGTGTTTTCTCCTGAAGTAAGTAAAAGCAGATATGAATAGTAGCAAGAATTGATCTGGTGAGGCTCTCTTAATTGGTCAGGATTTTCTTCATACTATATTAATAACTGAGAATCTCCTAGAAGCAGCAGATCTTTGACAAATTGTGTGTACAATGGAAAAGACTTCTTAAAAACATCAATGATCTTAGCTTTTCTCTTCATTGATACATGCTGTGGGACTCAGGAAATAAAACAGGCCTTTGGGTCGCTTAGCTGTGTAGCCTTTTCCCCACTTCATAGACAGAATTCAGTCAATATATTCTATTAAAACAGTGGTGTAGATCTTAAATATTAATATCATACATGAGAGACAAACTGTCATAAGTAATCTTGACTTCAGAATGCACTTAGTTTAATTTTTAAACCCTGGAATTGCCCTCAGGAAAATGGATGTTCTGACAAATGACCTGCTGGAAAATTTATTGATTGATGACACCCAGTACATGTACCTATCTTCCCGAGCCTCACGCTGAAGAGCTTTGCTT
This sequence comes from Peucedramus taeniatus, assembly GCA_013400575.1. Taxonomy (NCBI): domain Eukaryota; kingdom Metazoa; phylum Chordata; class Aves; order Passeriformes; family Fringillidae; genus Peucedramus; species Peucedramus taeniatus. The sequence continues at coordinate 22,428 of WBNO01032629.1, forward strand.
GTTTCATAAATGTACCATTTCAGACTGATTGGATGCCCAAAGACAGCACAGGTTGTTGTGTCTTCAGGTTTTACTTTGATTGATTGAAGAAGTCAAGAAGAAACTCTCAGATGCAGCCGGTATTAGCAAAGTATTCACAGCTTCCAGAAACCAAACTGCTGAAAAGTCAGATGATTTGGAGGATGGGGGCAGGGAGGAGAAGGATTCTCTAAGGACAGGAAAATCAAATGGTAGGAATTTTAAGCTGTGCTTTCCCATCTTGGAGAACCTGGTACATCACCTTTTATCTGGATGCAAGAAATAGCGTTCTGTTCTTTTTTCATGTAGTAGCTACTCAAAAGGCTGTGGAATAACAATATATGAAAACAAACAGAAATGGTAAAGCCTATTAGCGAGGGCTGATATTTCCACAAGTGGAAAAATATTAGCTACATTCTTCTCAGTTGTCTGCCAAAAAGCCTACATTATTGTCTTTTTCATGGATTAGAAAAATTTCTACAGTTTTGCTTTTGTATCATTATCTCTGAAATCATTCCAGATATATACCATTTTGTAATGTGCCATTTCAATGCAGTTAACATGTCCAAAAAACTTTGCTTTTTCCTGAATCTTATAGCTGCTGCTGAAATTTACAGGACTCTTTGGAGCTTAGTAAGGTGACTGCCACTATGGTCTACTCCAGTGATGTGAAAAAATGATCGGATATTTGGGGTTGTACAAAAGATCACAATATCCTAAGAAACATTTTCTTAAATGTTATTTGTTACAACATGAAGAAGGATGGTTCTCTGTTGCATACAAAGCCTTATAAAATAAGGGCCTTGTTCCCCTTGTAAAATCATGGCTCAGGCCTGTTACTTAGGCTAAGTTGAGGGGAACGATGGGAGAGTGACTCAGCTGGAATAGGAGCAGAGAGACATGAGAGACGTGAGGGACGAGCTGTGAGACTGCTGCGTGTCCACATCGTGGGGTATGTTGGTTGGTTGTGCCTTAAAACTATGTGAACTGATAAGCAGCTAACTGCTTTAAAAGGCCTGGGTTTTGCAATAAAGCAGCTCTCCTTTGCACCTGCCTGGGGACACCGTGTTGCTTTGCTTCATACAGTTCTCATTAACTTGGGCACTCCACTGCATACAAACTAATGCATATAGAATAAGCTAATAAATCTAAATCTAATATATATAGAATAGACTGAGGATAGTGCAGAAAAACTGGCATCTATCAGGGTGTAGGAGCATCCTTCCAGTGTTCTCCTGGCTGCACCTCAGTGAAGTATAGCAACTGGACCATGTTTGCCAACTGCTGGCCAGACATCTGAGTAGACTCATTGGATGATCAGTGTCTAGAACAAGTAGGTCAGAAGAGTTGCCTCAGTGTACCTTGGACAGAATTTTTCCAGTGCATACATACAGATTTGATATAATGTAGGGAAAAATTCCTGCCTGTAGTTCGTATGCCAGAGGAGCCTCCTTACTGCTACTCCAGCAATAACACTGCTGCAACAGCTGCTGAGATACTGCAGTCCTATTTTCACCTTCTTAATTGTCTCAGAAATCCAGCAAATTCAATAAACACATTTCATTACACAAATACCCTTTTATATGTTCAATCCAGGGAAATATTTCTGTCATCATTGTACTGAGTCTGGCTGTGATTGAGTTAATTTTTTGCATGGCCATCCACACAGTGCTGTGCTTTGCACTAGTAGCTAGAAGGGGATTGATAATGCACCACTGTTTTCACTACTGCTGAAAACTGCTGGCACATCTTAAGTGCTGTCTCTCCAACATTCTACCTCAATTAGTGGTCTGGGGTTTGGCAAGATCTTGGGAGGGGAAATAACCAGGACAGCTGACCCAAACTGACAAAGGGGTGCTCCATAACAGATGATCTTGACTTGGATATAAAGGCTAAGAAAAGAAGAAAGAAGTGTCATTTATTATTTCCAACACTGCCATTCTGGAGCAACCACTACCCATACTGAAGCCTGGCTTTCCGGGAAGTGGCTGGACATCGCATGATTGTGAGAAGTAGAGAATAATTTCTTTTCCCTTTCCCTGTACATGTGTAACCTTTTGCTTTTGCTTTAGTAATTGCAATATCTCAAGACTTGTTTTCCATCTTATTTTTTTGGTCCTGTCCAGCTGAGGGGACAGAAAAAATAAGTGATAGGGGAGCGATAAAGCGGCTTGGTGGGTACCTGAAATCCAGCCAAGGTCAACCCACCACAGCCCTCCACAGCCATTAGAATATTTGATCATAGTCTCTTATAGACATATCAGCTGTACAAACTATGGTATAGTTTTGTCACCATGCAAAACACAGCTTGTCTTTAGGTTCTTGGCATTAAGGAATTAAAATCTTACCATGCCAAAAAGCAAAAGGGTGTGATATTTAATGTGGTCATATCCAAATCCTTATGTACAACAGATAAGCTTCTGGTCTTACACAACTGGGGCAATTGAGTCCTCAGAATGGTAGCTTACATCCCAAGGAGAGATCTGCACATATGCAGTCAAAAAGAGAAAGTTGTACATGAAGCTCCCCCCCTCCACTTTTATTTAAGACCATTTCATTTCATGTTCCTTTCTTCTAGGCACTGCATCACAACAACATATGCAACAGACCAGGCATCCTATAATAAGAGGAATTATTTTCCTGTATTTTCTTTAAAGCTTCTTTTTATTCCGCAGTGCTCACAGCAAATGAGTTGCACAGTTAACAAGCTGAATCTTTGCTCATCTACAACAACATATTTCTGTTGATACCAAATTTTAAAAAGGAGGAACAGGTGTAAATGACCTGTCTATAGCTCAGTAAGGAGTCAGTGAGATGGGTTAAATCTGGCTCTAAGTTAAGCTCTAGCTAAACCTAAGCAAGGCTTGTTTTTACAGATTATGCTACAAAGATTATCCCTTTATTTATATGTCTTTGAAATATAAATATCAGGATAGTACCATAGAGATGCCTGGCCCGATGCTGATGTGATGTTTTTTGGTTTAGGATCTTCTGTTAGTTACAGAACAGCCATATTCTGAAGGAGCTGCTAGTTTAAACAAAACTTCAACACAAGCCTTGTAGTATATCTAAGCCATCTGTTTGCAATTAATAGTAAAATTTATGATGGAGTTAGGGTTCAGATCAACAGAAGGTACTGGCTTTAGATTAAACAACTTGTAGAAATGCCTCTGGATAGAAACTGTATCCTATATGTGTACCCTCTATAATGATAATGATTGAAGCATCTTGTGGTAGGAGAGTAAGTCAAAAAATGTGAGTAAACAAATATAAGATATGGATTGGAAAGCCTGAAATGTGCAAACATTGTTGCAGCTAAGTTTAAGTCAAAGTCAAGAGGGGCTGCTGGTAAATCCTGAGTTTGTATTCTGCTTCATAGAGGTAAATTAGCAAGAATCCAGAATTTTTTGTTCTGCAAAGATGACTGTGGGGATAAGACTTAGCTGCATCTGAAGCTAGACTATCAAACATTTCTCATTTTGAAAGAACTAGACTGTTGATCAACTTCATTGTAGGCTTGGTTCCCAAAAGTTTCCCAGTGGGGGATAGAAGTGTTACAAAGCAGCCTACACTGCTAATGTCTGAAAAGGTAATACAGCTCACTCAAGTGTTCTGGCAGAGCTGGAAAGCTGCAAACAGGTCTGCAGCATGACAGGCCAACAAAGTTCCTCATTTAAGCTTGAGATTTTATTTTCCATGTGAAACACCAGAAGTACTTTAGCAGAAATTTCATCTCAGAGTTTTTCTTGTGTTCTGCTGTGTTTCTATGTGGGGATGCTGGTCTCTCTAAGGTAGCTTAAGTTGTTCCTTCAGTATGCTTTACCAAACATACCCTAGGAATTAGGTTAGTCCATGTTAAAGATAATTTCTTCCTTTCCATTCCAGAAGGTTACTGCTACAATATTAAGATTTTAATCTCCACTGCAAAACAAAGATCAAATCAAGGAAAGGCAGAGCTGTGCTTCACCCCTTATTCAAAGCTACAAAGTCTGCATGAAAAACAACACCTTAGTTTTTTCCTTTCACAAGACTTATAAACAAATATAATTTTGTTTCCGTTTCTGAATTAGTTTTGTTTCTAGTTACTTAGGCCTGCCAATCTGTTGTTCTTGTATAATATTTTGTCTTAGAGTGAAAAGTGTTTTAGACTATACAATGCCTCCCTGTGGAATTTTTATGCTTCTTCAACATAATATTGCAATGTGTTTTCTAAATTACCCTGAGGCACTTTGACTCTGAATAGTAGTGTGTTTCTATCTGCTTTCCCTAGAACATAAGTTTTTATCCTGCAATGCTGTCCTTTATGGAACGGCTAAACAAGTGAAAATTGTTTCCAATTTATTGGTTCTTGTAGCTTGGTAACCTGGTGAAGTAATAGATTCAGATTTTTGAGTCAGCTGGAATGTCACACCAGTTACAGAAATATCAATTGCTCAGCCCACAGATGAGTGTACCATGAATAGAAGCACAGCATCTCCTATCAGTGCAGTGGATCTTGTACATTTCTTTTCTAGCCAGGTGTATGATTTCTGCAGGCTGATGGCACTAACTCTCTGAATGAGCTCATGAGGACGTTCAGGTGTGTCATTCATCCTTGTGAATATACAAACAACCACAGCTAACAGCATATGTACTGGAGAGCCGTCACCTGTGATATGTTTCTTGCTGGCAACTAGTAGAAATGAAAGAACTTTCCCTAGGAAAAGGAGTGTTAGATATCTGTTGTTGTTCTGTTGCCAGGCACAAAATCAAAGTCTGCTTTACCTTCTCTGCCCTTTTTTTTTAGCAGTTTGAAAAGGAGGAGAAGATGTCTACTTGCCTTGATCTCTTGTAAACAGTAGTGCAGTAAGATACTTAATGCACACTGCTAGATGATAAATCAGCAATCAAAGCATTCCTTTGTGTTGAATGAACAATCTGGTCTTTTTTTTTTTCCAGTGTTCTTTTCTTAATTGACTTCACCCTCTGATAAAGATGGAGCAAAATCATTAAGTTACGAAACTTAATAGCAAATTTTAAAGAGAACTGTTAAAATGCTCGTTGGGTGTATGTTCACTTAGACTCTTTTCAGGACAAAAGGAATGTTTAAACAGGTAGCAAATCTGAGGATACATGACTAGATATTTTTTAAGCTGTGAAATTCTCAGTTATTATTAAAATGCAATGGACTGTCTGAACTCTTTGTTTTTTTTGGCCTATAAAATCTTCTTCATCTGGGGAAAAAGGCTTTCTTATTCTGTCAATTTTCCACAGAACATAAGGTGATATACATGACTACTGTGAATTTGGTACTTTGGAATTACTCTTGAAATTGCCACTGTCTTTACTGAGCTTACAGAGTAAATTCTGCTCATATATAACTTTAAAAGAAACACACACGGTGACAATGAATGAAGTAGTGACTTGGGTTTTTTCTATTTCACTTTACCTGTGATATGTGGTTCAGATGGCTGGAAAGTAATAGCTTTGAATTCACCATGGCAATGGCAATAAAGCTCTTTTCTATCTTACTTTTTACAGGGCTTGCTGCATGATGTAGATGGACTGGAAGCTCCAGAAAGAAAACAATTTTTCCACTATTGTCATAGCCAGGTTGTATGTTACTTGATTGCAAAATGGAGGTTTGAGAGTTGAAATCTATTAGGGGGAAGTTCCTTGGTTTATTTCCGAGGCAGTATTTTTCTGTCCTGGAAACAGAGAGTAGGGGAGGAGAGCAGAAAAAGGAACATTACCTTTTGTGTTCTGAAAAGTTTTGGTGACCTGCAATTGCTTCTGTTACAGAAACTTGTTCTTAGAGGTTTTTCTTTTCTTTCAGAGAGCAAGTATGTTTGCTTAGAGAGAATAAAAAGTTTAAATAAAGAGTAATGAAGTTTTATAGCTTATTTAGCACTTCAGAATCCAAATATTGTGTCTTCTGTTCCTGAAAATGGCTTTTATACGCAGCAGTAATTTTACTCCAGCTACATTTTCTGGCAAGGCTGATTTGGATGATTAAAAAGAGGACATTTTACTACATTTTCTGCTGTAACATTTTGCCACTTCAGTGTTTCTAAAATAGGTCACATAATTTATTTTACAGTTGAATTAACATTGACTAGAAATATAAAGTAGTGACATGATGGCTTCCTGCCAAAAAAAAATAAAAAAAAAATTAGTAGAAGTAAATGCTGAAGTGTAGTAAATGCAGAAGGGTTGCTGAAATAAATTCAACTTACTGCCTGTGGTAAGGAACAAAGGTGCAGTTAGTTTGAGTTTTTTTGTTGTGTGCTTTTGTGGGGTTTGGAGGGGATTTCTTGGTTGTTTGTTTTTAAAAGAATGTTGAATCTTTGCAGCCTTTATAAGACTTGATAAATTTCAAGTCCATTGTTAAAAGTGACAGCAGCTGAATGGCAGGTTAAACCAAGCTATTCTAATAAGTTGGACATAATTCGCCTCTAAGGATTTGAAGCACAAAGAATGAAATACATTATCAAAGTTAGAGCTTCACTTAAGGAATTGCATTAAGTTAGCCCTTCATGTGTTTCAGTGGCTTAAGTATTCTTAACTCAAGAATAAGATGCTAAGATAAGCTTTCTATTGTAAAAAGGCTAAAAAAGATTAAATACACGTTTGACCTCTCTATATATTATTGTACCTAGTAAACTATAAGACTGTGGACTGCCTTGGTAAGGTAAGGGAAAATTGATGTGTAAATTGCCAAATTAAATGCTCTTTCTCAAAGTAGTTGAGAGGTTTAAAGCAAACACTATGTCTTTAACCATAGGAGAACCATAAGAAGACTGTTGTCTTTATCAAATAGAGTGGGACAGATACAAATAATAAAGACATAGGTGAAATGAAAGCAGAACACCATGTTATACCAGCAAATCTCTTGACCAGTGCAGAAACTTTTAACAGTGAGCAGCTCTTACAAAGCCTTGTGTAGTGAATACAAATTGCCACCTAAGGGAAAAAAAGAAACAAAACAGGAAAAAAAAAGCTGCAGAGCTCAATGTTGACTTCAGATTCTATTAGCACAGACTGAATACTGTGTGTGTTTTAAAGTGTTGATATTGCTTCTTTCTTGAATATTCAGCTTTGGGTTGAAAGGGACTTTAAAGATCACCTAGTTCCAGCCCCTCTTTATGACAGGTAGAACAGTAGAACAGGTTGCTCAGAGCCCCTGTCCAACCTAGCCTTGAACACTTCCAGGGACTGGGCATCCACAGCTTCTCTGGCAACCTGTTCCAGTGCCTCACCATGCCATGAGGAAAGAATTTCTTCCTAACATCTAACCTAAATCTCTCCTTTTTTTAGTTTAAAATGTTCCCCCCAGGCTTATCAATTTCCATGAAAAAATTTGCTCTTGTTCTTTTCTCTAAGCCCCGCTCAGATAGGGGGCTGTGCTAAGGTCTCCCTTGAGCCTTCATAGCCCAGGCTGAAGAACCCAGAATGTCTCAGCCTGCCATCACAGCAGAGGAGCTCCAGCCCTTGGATTGCCTTTGTGGCCTCTTTTGGACTCAGCCTAGTAGGTGTAAGCTTTTCTGGTGCCAAGACCCCAGAGCTATGTGGAGTACTCCAGGTGGAATCCATGAGGGCAGACTAGAGGAGGAGAATCTCCTCCCTAGACCTATTGAGTCCACACCTTTTTAGACACAGCCCAGAATACAAGTTGAATGGACTATATTGTCTTTGGATTGCTTGTAATTAATGTTTCTTAGAAAAGTACTATTTTCTTAGTAGTAGACTATCCATTATCAGATGTCATTATCTGATAATGACACTTTTTTTCCCCTAGTGTTTTGAGTGATTGTCTTGTCTGAAAGAATGTATTTACCTTTCTTCAGTTCTTAAAAATAAAAAAAATTGATTGCACTTTTTTCATATCAAGAACAAGTACAAGTGAGCCTTTAGTCAGGCTGTCCAACTGTTGGAATAGAAAATGTTTTTCTCATAAATTAGTATTTTACAACTTTAAGGAAACTGCTGTATATCTTTGCAAGCTAATTCAGCTAATTGTTCACCTAGCTCACTCAAGATTTTATTTTCATCACAAAAATATGTGTGACAAAATATCACTGCCAACATAGTACTTCAGAAGATAAGGTGATCATCTACTTAAACTTACCCATATAAACTCCAAGGAATATAAAAGGAAAATCTTGTTTGTTAAAGACAGATTGTTCTAACAGGAGCTTAGGAATTATGCATTTTCCTTAATGCAGTTTTGCTGTATTGGCTTTCTGTTGCTGACATGACAATTCTGTAATCAGTCATATGGGTAGTATAATTTAATTAAATAAGCTTGATGTTTCTAAAATTTACAGCACTGTCTTAATAGACATAACTATTTGCAAGATCAGAGCCTAAGTATCAGGAATTACTAGATGCTAATGATACATGGACATACTGTATCAAATTATAGAATTTTATTACAAGCTTATACAAATGTTTATTACAGCCAAATATGCTTGGATATGGAAAAGACTTGTGAGGGCTATTTCTGTCCTATTTCATGTGACAACTCAAAATTCTAGAGCTTAGTAAAATTCAGCAGAGAAATTAGAAAAGTTTAATTAGAAGATAAAGTACTTGAATTGACTTGCAATTCCTTTCAGTCACTCAATTTAGCATTTTAAGAGCTAGTTTACTCTATGTCCACAGAGAAACAATGCCTTCTGTGGAAATGGTAGAATTAAATGTGTTCTCTTGTGCCTTTGTGGTGAACCTGTGTATGCTCCAGATCACCCTCTTTTTAGGTGATGCATGGGCCTGCAATATATTTATCAGGGTCCAAAAAGAAGTAATGTTGCTCCAGAGCTGCAGAACCTGCATGTGTTTTTCTCACTAAATTTTGATACTTAAATAAATTCTGTATGTTGCTTATTTAGAGATTTGCATATAGCAAATTTATCATGTATATCTGCTACAGATCTAAAAGAAGTTAGTGACACTGCAGGCACCCTGCTTTTATAACTATATGGCTGTGTGGCTTGTTTGAGTAAAGCTGGTGCATGTACTCTAGTTGTGGAATGACTTTCTTTCCATGACAGTGACAGAGATCTTAAGTAGTTTTGCTCCCTTTAAAGCTCTGCAGCTTTTACAGCTGCCAGTTGTGGGAACAGACATTGCCAATGGGTTCCTTCACAGCTGTGCATTGGTGACATTTGATATTTGCCTTATTTCCTTTCAACTTGCATTTTTAAGCCACCAAATCACTTGGGTATGTACATGCATATATATGCATATACCACTTGCTATGCTACAGCACAGTGCTGTAGCAAAACTGAAGTACTCTGTCTGGGTAGGTTTATTGGCCTGATATACCCAGGAGCTTGAGCCTGGAGGTCTCATCAGACTTCTTGTCTGTATGCTTTATGGCCACAGCTACAGTATTCACTTGTCATGTGATACTTCGAAAGCAAAGAAGAGAGTTATACATTCCCAAAGTTAAAATTTCATAAATTTCATGTATTTCTTTCAACAGCAAGAAGAATAAGAGTGGAAGCAAGGTTTCCAGAGGCATTAAATAATGTCCAAGGGATATTTTTAATAGCAGCATTCTTAATATGTGCAAGGTCAAATTATGGGTAGAAAACTTAAATGGCTGGTTGCTGCTGTAGAATCATCTAAAAGAATATTTGACTCTCTAGCCACATAAAGAGCTATAGAGATAACAGTGCTAGCACTCACCCTGTTATGCATGTAACTGTATTGCAGTAAAAGATATGTATTAAGGAGCTCAGTGATTTTGTCCTTCATTTAACCCTTGTCATATTACCTACTATTTTGTGCATCAGGGCCTTGTAAAGATGTAAAGAGCACAGCTGCTTCTCTCAAACACTGTTAAGGCCACAGAAGGACTTTGCCATGCAATAAGCACTGAAAGGAGCGACAGGATGGTTCTGTCTCCAGGCCTGGTGGAGGCAAGACCTGGTTAGTACCTCCTGGGTAATTCATCTAGACAAAAATTCCCACTTTGTGAACTATGTAAAGACACAGCTGCTCACACACAGACATACCACTGGTCAAACAAAGATCACAGATTGCTGGTCACAGATGCCCTCTGTGAGCAGCAATGACCAGAAAAGCCCCCCTCTCCCTCACCCCCTCCCCCGAATATGCTTCCGTGGATACCTGGAACTTGGACTGTAAAATAAGCCACCACACCTGGAATCTGAGATGAGATAAAGGTGGTACTATTGTGCTGGTGTTATCCCAGACTTAGGGAGAGATTAACAAAGCTTGGGGGGAAGAATGGATCACTGATAAGAGATGCAAAAGAATGCAGAATTTACACAAAAGGAAAGCCACCTCAGCGACTGCACTGAAATCAGCTCCAATATGGTAAAAGGTAATTCTGTCAAGGGGAGATCATGACCCACTGACTCACAACCACTAACTCAACAAACCCAGAAAGGCTGGACATGTGCACTAATTACCATAAGATGGGAGGGAATTATTTAACCATAAGAACAAGAGAACTGTGGAGACAATAAGCATTAATGCCTTTGTTTGCTAAGGTGTATAAATAGTAACTGCTTTGAAATACACATCTCCAGCAGAGGCTGGCTGGACACCAATTAATTTTTAATTATATGACTTGTAAAAAACACAGCATGTCTTGAAAAAGGATGGAAAAACATTATTAGGTTATACTGCAAATTCCATTTTGGTCAGAAAAGTTTTCCTTCTGAATTTGCATATATGGGAGGAAATGTACCCGTAACAAACCAAATACTATCAGCTTGTATAGCAGATTTGGAGGCAGGGGCTGCTGCAGGGATGACTGGCTGTGTAGATAACACATGCAGATTTCTCCTAACCTAACTACTTTGGTTCAAAGCTACACAAAGCTGAGTTACTTAACATGCCTCTTCAGTGATTTATTTTACCATAATTCTTCAAAAGTCCAAACTGGTAGAGTAGACAAGGTAAAATAAATGAAAGCGACAAACAGATTGTGAAAAATACTTACATGTATAAAGTAGCATTAGTAAAGACAATTGGAAGATCCTCTCAAATTTGGAAACATTAAAAAGACTTAGGGAAAGTCAGACCATATGGAAGAAGGAACTGGGCAGAGGAAGACAAGAAAAATAAAAAAAAATTAAACCTTGTGTTAGGACTAATTTTGCTCTGAACTGAGTTTCTTTCTTTGCAGTTCAAACAGATTAAATTTCTCTTTCTGAAACTTCCCCCCCCACCCCTCCCACCTCCCCTTTTTTAATCAAAAACACACATTTGCAGTGCCAGTTCTGCTGTTTTGTTGCAGTTCACATGTTCACGTGCAAACTTGCTGGGACATTAGCTGAATATATCTGGAGCCAACAGATGTCTCTGTGTCTCATCTTTACATACCAACCTGGTACAGTCATGTTATAAGTTCATCAAAGAGGAGGGTGGTTTTTAAATGGTGGCTTTCTAGGAACCTCTGGGTTATACAACTTTGGTGAGTTGGCCCTGTCCGAAAGCCAAGTGGCCACCAAAGCTACTCATCTCTGACTGCACAGGGGGGAAAAAAGTAATGAAAGGCTCCAGGGCTGAGATAAGGACAGGATAGATAATGGGGACTGCTATCAATCACACATTGTCTCTGCTGCTCCTTCCTCCTAAGAGGCAAGACTCTTCAACCCTTCCCCTGTTACAGCATGGAGTCCTGCCCACGGGGTGCAGGACTACAGGAATTTTTCCAACCTGTGTTTTTCCCTTGGACTGCAGTGCTTCATGAACTGCTCCAGTGTGGGTCACTCCCATGGGCTGCAGTCCTTCAGGATCAGACTGTTCTAGCATGTGTTCCCTGTGAGGTCACAAGTCCTGCCACTAAACCTGCACCAGTGCAAGCTCCTCTCCACAGTTTCGCAGATCCTGACAGAACCCTATTTCACCATAAACTGCCTGCAGGCTCAAAACCTCCTTCAGATGTACACCTTCTCCAGCATGGGGTCCTCTGTGGGCTGCAGATGGCTTTCTGCTCCACTGTGCACCACAGCAGGCTACAAGGGCACAGCTGCCTAGCCATGGTCCTCAACATAGTCTGCAGGGGAGCACCTGGTCCAGCACCTACCCATTCTTCACTGCCATTAGTGTTTGCAGAGCTCTTTCTTTCACATATCCTCACTCCTCTGTTCCCTGACTGCAAATACTCCTGTGCAATAACACTTTTCCTTCTTGAATATGTTATTCCAGAGGTGCTAACACTGTGGCCAATGGCCTCAGCCTTGGCTGGTATTTTGGTCTGTCTTGGATCTGACAGAGATTGACTGTGTCAGATATGGGGGAAGTTCCTAGCAGCTTCTCACAGAAGCACCACTGTAAGCCCTCCTGCTACCAACACCTTGCCATGCTAACCCAATGCAGCAAGGCTTTGTTGTGCAGTGGGTTTTTGAAGACAATGCCCTTTGGGGAGTCCCTGATTGGTTATGATTTCTACATCTGTATGGCTGGTGTGTGACAGCCAACACCCTCATGGTGAGCCAGCACAGAGTTGAGCAAAAGTGACGGAGTTACTTGGGCAGCTGGACAGCGCAAGACTGCATGTGAGGGTCACACCATGGAACTATTAAGATGAAGTTCCTATTGTGATGAAGTGTGCTCTGTGTTCAGTACTAGCTCTCAGCAACTGCAGATGGGAACTGAATTTCCTTCTTGTGTCACCAGACAGAATGCAGTGCTTTTAGGAACACTGATTAATACATGTGACACCTTGAAGGAGAAAATGGTAAACTCTGATTATCTTACTAGCGATCAACACCTTAAAATCTTGTTGGGGGATTTTGGTTGCTTGCTTTGGTGGTTTTTGGTTTTTGGTTATTTTTGTGGTTTTGTTTTGTAGTTTTTGGGGGGGATTTTGGAGGTGGTTTTTGAGGTTTGGTTTTTTTTGTTTTGTTTTGTTTTGTTTTGTTTTGTTTTTGTTGGGTTTGTTTTTTTTTTTTTTTTTTGGTTGTTGTTTTGTTTGGTTTTTTTTGGTTTTTTTTTGAAATTAGATTTGAGGGCAGAACACCCTTGTTTCAAAACTTAAAATAATGGAGATGGATATAGATATAGATATAGATATAGATAGATATAGATGAAATTAGTACAGGGATTGCCAAACTCTTTAAAAGTCTTTTGTTTCAAGACCTAATGGAGATGGCTCGTAATGAATCCCTTTGAGGGTATTTCATATTTGCAGTGGATAGGGAAATGGGAAAAGCACTGTGCCATAGTTTTGTAGAGACAGACTAAAAGTGTCAAACATATTATGATTGAGGTTATATGAAGGCATATTTTCAGTATTTTATATACCCTGATGATAAGCTCAATTACTGTTGCTCAATATAGTGTCATACGACCAAGTTATGTGTCTATTTTTTCAGTCTCCTGGGAGTTTAGCTTGTATTAGCTTGTGAAAAAGTGTATTCTTACTGTGTTGTTCTACTACATTTATACAAAGTTATTTTCACTTTTGCAAAATTTTCACAGTTCTTATTTCTTTTGTTTTTTAACTATTTTTATCATTAGAATGACTCTTCTTGCCACTCAGATGCTCACTTCTAAGGATTAGATCTCACAAACATTCTTTGTATATGAGTTCTCAAGCAGATACTGCACTTACTCCCAGGAATAGTCCAATTAAGTCAAAGTGCACCTTGGATCAAATCCAAGACCCATTAAATCAGTTGAAGTGTTTCCATTTACTTCAAAGGATGCTGGACCCAAGCCATCACATCTGCAGCTCTCCAAAAGTACCATTGCTTATCTCAAATACACCTACTTAAATTCAATTAAGAGTAGAATAAAATCTCCCAAAGAAAATGTGATGACACTCTGTGCCACAGAAAATATTTAAATGCTATATTATAAAGCACAGGAGGAAAAAATCCGAATAACTAAATACTGTAACGAACATGATGACAGAGACAGAGAGATTTCTTGATTCCAATCAGTTCTTGACTTAAACCAAGAACTGATTGAAATTTGGCAGAATTGCTGTCACTTACATCTTACTCATTTGCTTTGTTGATTCATTTGACTTCCATGTACATATATACCAAAATGTGAATGCATTATCTTAAAGTTTTCGAAAGAATTCATCTGAATTGATCATAATAAAGGCTAATTACTTCTTCAGTCTGAAATTCAACATAATAGGTATGACCTGAGTTGAATGATTCATAAATTCTTGTTGTTGTACATGCCCAGGAAATAATTTAATAAATTTTCCTGAGATTTTTTTTAGTACTAAGTTATCCCAGGTGAATGAAAGAGAAATGTGGACGAAAGTTTTTTCTGTAGGTGCATAGTTCTTCAGAGCTTTAACAATAAAATTGGTGTCAATATTTTTAAGCTCCATTCTTAGTAATCCGTGACCTACTAAAAACATTTCCTGTCTGTTATCAAGAAGATCTGTTAAAAAAAATAATCACTGTAGATTGCTAGATCACTTGCTGGCTATTGTGTCAGTAAGTCAGAAATATAGAACATTTTTAAAAAATAATAGCTCTGAAAAAAACAAGCAACACAGCCTAATTCTTCTATCCCTACATAATTTAGCCTTCAGCCTGAATAATTTGACTACTTTACTCTCACTACAGCAGAGAGGACTGTTTTTCTGCATCAATTTAATTCTGGAAATTAACTCTCAGGTAAGAGTTAGTCCATTATGTCTATAAAGGGATATCTGAAGGAACCCACCTCCACAAGGTACAGTGTGTTTTGGCTGCAATAAAATTCATGGGGCTATGGAACTAAATTAATAGAATATATAGTCATGCATTTTAGGACAGGTAAGTAACTTCTCTAACATGCACTTGAATCTTAACTTTATTTAATAATCTATTTATTTCAGAAATTAGTGGAATCTCTTTGACAGAGAACAGATATGATTCTCTCAGCAGTATCACAAAATCATTCTAATTATTAGGATTCACACTTTAAGTTCCATAAATTGTTCACCCAAACATTTACCAGCAAAGTCCTATAGTTCAAAAGGAATGGAAGAAAAGAGATTTCGCCAGTTGTTTTCAAACTAGCATAGTGCAGTTCTTGAACATGTCTGCACATGAAGTATCAGTGAGGGCTGATGAACATATATTTGATTTTAATATTATTCCTGCAGTTACACTGTACTTACTGAATATCACATATTTCCAGTAAATAACTCCTACTGTGACATTCAGCCTCTATTTCTGTTTTTTCTATTAACAGGGATTATTTATAACTTTTATAATATATGTCATTGCTTACATACTACTTGTATTGTCTTTCTAGTACACATTGGGATAGTTGAAGTCCCTCAGGGCCTGTGGACCCACAGCTGCATGAGGCCTCATCCACTCATTCTTTCTACTTATTTTGTTCAGCCTAACATTTCAAATGAAGGAGGATTCAAAGCTAAAAAGCTATTTTAAGATGTCTTGCCAGATCAGATAGCTTGAAATTTATCAGAATTACTCTGTGAGATGTCCAGCAGGGTCTGTTTTTCATTCTTGTCTAGTGAACTAATGAGATTTAGTGCAGTGACTGTTCATTTTAGAGATCTTTGTATTCAGAGATTGATAGCTTTTTGAATCAAAAATAATCTTCTAAGACCCATATCACCTCAGTGGTGATGTTTGTCTCTGGATGCTGATAGAGTATTTGCTTGTAAGAATTAGAACTAAATATAACTTGTTTGTAAAGAAGGAAAATGGATACTTTTGCTAGTGCTGCTTGGCTGCAGGTCCATTGTAGCTTCTGAATTTGTCAGTTGTTCAGCTTTTGATTGATTTACTTTTGTGGTGAAGTGTCTGAATGGGCTTGTGCTGCTCTTCCATCACAGGAATTTTTTTGCTGGGGTCATGTCTTGTTTGTCAGAATCAACACTGTTCAATTCAAAACTCATTGTGACGATCAGTGTGACTTATAGAGTAAACGTCATGTAACCAATTTCATTCTTATCTTTCTACTGCAATTGTCCCAGTAGTGGGCTTTATTTCATAACATGCAAAGTTTTGTGACCAAGTATTTTCTGGATCCTGAAAAACTATTCAGATGATGTAGGGATGACACACAGAAAGTAACGTAAAGACCAGTTCCACTTAGACATGCCTCATTTTTTAATTTACTACAAATCCCACCAAAACTTGGAAAAAAGCTTTTTGGTGGTTTGGTGTTTTTTTTTTTTTTTGGTTGTTTGGGGTTTTGTTTTTTTTTTTTTTTTTTTTTTTTTTTTTTTTTTTTTTTTTTGGGTTTTTTTTTTTTTTTTTTTTTGTTTTTTTTTGTTTTGTTTTGTTTTGGGTTTTTTTTTTTTTGTGCTTTTTTTGTTTTGTTTTGTTTTTTGTTTTTTGGGGTTTTTTTTTGTATTGCTACCTCTAAAGCTTCCTATTCAGTGAAGTATTGGAGGCAAACCATACTAGGGAAAAGGACCTATTCAATACTAAGATTCACTGTACCTAGAAATCTTTCTTTCGACCATGTCTGTGGTGTTAGGTAGTGCAGCAAACTGCAAATAGAAAGAGATGAACCTAAAGAACTTAAGATTAAATATAAACTATCAATAACTGCATTCTCTCCTTGTTCTCTCTTGTCTGGTCAGGTAGAGAATCACATAATGGCTCCATTTCATGCATGTTGGAATAACTGAATTTGCATTTAATACTTACAAGGACAAAATTGCGGTTTAGTGAGTAAAAGAACAGCTCCCTTAAGGAGTGCAGTAGTCTTGAAAAACACTGACAATTCACATCAATGTCTTATGAAATTGTGTTCAAGATAAACATGTCTGTAGCTAGAGATTGAAGACATGATGCGCATTTTCTTGTTAATAGCTATGTAACTAAGTAGTGAGCTGGTACTGCATCTGTGATCCCTGCTTCATAATACCTAAATATAATTTCGTCAAACTTTTGGGTACAGCATGGAAGCCAAGAGACGGGTCACCTTTTACACAGGAATTTGCAGTGTTTAGTTGATTGTAATGTGGAAGGAAACAGCCCAGCAACTCTGCTATATATTAAAGTTACAATTGTAGCCTACAGGGAATGATTTACTGAGAGATATTGAAGAGTTTTTCTCTTTTATAACAGACTCTTTAAGAGAATAGTTCCTGCTTAACCTTATGTGTATTACAGTTATTGATATGGGGAATTGCATTGCAAATATCTTGACATTTCTCCAGTATCCAGGTCATCTTAGTTGCTGAAAGTTTCAGTGGCCCCTCAAGGCCCATTTTATTAGTTAGTAGACATTAATCTCAAAAATACACAGGCAGCAACTAACTCCCAGCACTGAATTTAGTGGGAAGCACCATAGTCCTTAAATGTCGAGAATAATTTCAAATAGAACCTCAAAGTTGTTGGTTTCTTTAAAAATAACTTTTTTCACCCTTTATGAAAATTAACCCTGAACAATTCAAAGGTATGACTACTCTCCACACTTTCTCACTTCAAAAGAAATGTCTGGCAATGTGAAGTCAGTAGTCCTGTCATGGCAGGCATCAATCAGAACATGTGGAGAAGACAAAGATGGTGACCTTTCAGTGTTTCTTTGCAAAATTGGAATTTTCAGTAGACTTGGAGAAATACCTAAGTTCTTCCCTACCTCTGCAGCCTTGCAATCACTTTGGATGGTCAGAAAGATGCACCCAAAAGATGATGATGTTAGTGGAAGAAGAACTTTGCAGGAAAAAATAATGGTCTTTCAGTACAGACTACTGCAGGAGCAGTATTTCTGGGTTATGTTTATTTTATTGCATGATTGAGCATGTTTATGTATAGCCAAAGGTGTATCGACAGCTTTATTAGAGTGTTCCAAGAGATATTTCAGAAGAAAATAAACTCTTCTAATTTATTTTTAGGATGCAAAATAATCTCTGACTATGGCTGCCTATCTGGAATTTTAGCCCTACTTGTAATTAATTCCTTTATCTTCCATGGTGGCCTGATGATATTAACTGCCAGTCAGCATCATTGTGTCTAGGAAAGGAAAGTTCTGAATTGAAGGAACTACTCAATGTAAACAGCAATGCTCTATCTCCTATGTACTTAAAAGATGGAACTTGAAGTTTTAATACCAACTGTATATTTGTTTGGGTTATTTATTATATTTTTGGGAAAGACTGCTTCAAAATAGCTGCTTCCTTAAGTTTTCTTAAGGACCTAGAACTGAATGATTTGACTATAACAGTAAAGATGTATGAAATTCAGCAAAACTCAGTGGGAGCATTACTTCTCTTTCCTTAACCTTCTCTTTAGGAACTTGAAGCACAATAGGGCTATAGTTCAGTGCATGTAAATGTTGGAATCCTTTTCTGTACTGTTCTGTCATAATTCTTAGAGACTATTTCTTTTTGCTTTTTATTTTTTAAGACGGTATTGATGTGCAACGGAAAAGTGGAAATAAATCCTAAATATCTCCTGCAACAAGAATAGGTGATTAGTTTCTTAAAAAACAGATTAAAATGTTGTAATCTTATGACTTCTTGTGAGTGTCAAGCATTTTAATAATGCACACATGACATAATAATTTCATATATTGTAAATCAATAAGTCTTTCAGCAGGTGAAGACCAAAGGAAGAGCAGACCAAAGCCAGACTAGAAGTATTTACTTTACTTTACTGACTATTTGGACTGGATTTGAGCCATCAAATCATACGTCATCATCTCCCTCTTACTGACCTCATTGTTAAAATTAGTCCTTTTAGGTGCTGGACCTAAACTCATTATTACATAATTGTAGCCAAGACTTATAAAGGGACTTTATGAAAGAGGTGTTTGCTTGACTGGAATAAGGTTTCCAAAACTAGGTGAATTCATCCAGAAAGATTTTTGAATACAGACTCTATTCATGGAAAAAAAAAAACATTTGTCCTGGTTGGCTTGGATGAATAGTACAATTTGTCTATGTAGTGTGGAGGAGGGATTCTGCAGTATGTGCTGTTTACAAAAATCTCTGTGTACTGTCAGGGAGTGGAGGCACACTCTGAAGAATTGCTCTGCCATGGGTGTTCATCTCCATGCTGATTCTCTGGTCTTTTTACCCTTCATTCATCTCCTCCATGATCACCCCTCTGTGGAGGCTGAAAAGCCCCAGCACAGTGCATTTCTGTGTTTTATGACAGCTTCTTCTCTCTTCTGTGTCCCAGTCAATGATAAAGCGATTCAAAACATTGACAATTGTAGCATATACTTTTGATCAGAAGATTTAGTGAAAAAATCCAGACATTTCATTTTCTCCTAAAATTTTTCAGCTGTAATTGCAGGACTGATTGTATTTTAACCTTTAGGTTTTGCAAACAAAATGTGTGGCTGTTGTTGGACCACCCAAAGGAAGGTAAATATGCTCAATGCTGAATTGTTTGTATGTGGTGAAAAGTTAAGCATGGGAATGAAGAAGTTCATGTACCAGAACTATAGTAAATGTTATTATCAGTCCAAAATGGCATAAACACTATTTCAAAACAGAGGAAAAGACAGGTAATTTAGTCTGGGAAACAACGTTGCAATGATGTATGATCAAGATGATTCATGAAAATAGTTGATTACATTGTTCTAGAACTGGCTAAATTTTTTTGAGGACTACATTATGTCTCAGCTGTGTGATATAAGAAATTTGTTTTCAAATGGCTGTATGCCTCTTGTGCCTCTGACCTGTGTGATCATGTCTTCCCCACAACAGGAACAAAACCAAACATAGCGGAAGACTCATGTAAATTTACAGGAAGATTTTGTATTGAGATGCAGTGCTACTACAATGAATCAAATTCTAAAAGCAAACTAATATTAGTCTTTCTTGAGACAGCTCTCTGTATTTACAGATGGATAAGTAGTAATTAAACAAACAAATGAAATAACTATATTTGCTTAGTTTTCTGTTTTCTGTGTGTTTAGGTTGTTCTCCGTTCATTCAATTTAAAACCAGCACTTTAACTGCCACTTTTTGCGAGTGTTAGAAAATTCAAGATCTTGTAACTTCATAGTTCTTTCAGAAGCCTTCAAGTCTTATTCTTCTTTCCCTTTCACACATGAATACGCACACATCCTTGTGTAAAGAGCTTTTTTTAGATCACAATCTCTGACACTTAAGAGATTCTTTACAAGTGCTGTAACAAAGTGCAGAACTGAAGGTAGTGAAATAAAGTCAATGGAAATGTGCAGAGTGTGTGGCATAATGTTTTGAGGCTTTTCTCAGTGAAACACCATCTAAATTTCAGAATTCAAAGTCAGCTTTAATTTAGATAATATTGTGATCAGAAGGAATCAAGCTTGTAGCAATGACAAGTACATGTAAAACTATGAAATCTGAAAAGCATAAATGTAAACTTCTTTATATGAGTGGTCTATTGCAATATTTCATTTCCATAGTCAAATATCTTTTTGTGTCTCTTGTTTCTGGACACTTTTTAGCTATTATGTTAGTTAATGGATAACTAAAGTCTGAAGCTCTAGAAGTGCTTATTCTTTTAAACTGTTTATTTGTGCATTGATACGAAAATTTAAAATAAGAAATATGGGAGAAATAAAAATTATTTTAGATAGCATGTTTGAAAGTAACAGGTCAGAGGGTATTTGTTCTGTATTTCATGTGAAAACATACTTTTTACTAGAGTGGTTTAAGACTTCTGAAAGCATTTGCATCTCATGAAACAATATGATTCTCTGGAATAATATATCTACAAATTTTAAAGTGAGTAAATAGCTACCAAATCATTATATAACTTGATTAAAAGCACATTCTTCTTAGAAGAATATTAGCTGTCACTACCACTGCATGAAAAATACATGGGTATATGTCTCCCAATTATAAAATCTGAGAGCAATATCTAGAAAAGTTTTTCAGGCTATCCTTTCCAAAAGCAGCTTTGTGGCCTACGATTTTGCTTCTCAGTTCTCTAAAAATTATTGTAATGCTGATCATGAAATAAAAAAGGTGGTGGTGTAGTACAGAAAAAGAAGAATGTTGTTATTTTCTTAAAAGCATGTTGAATAATTCACCTATAGGCATGCTGTAACATTTAAGCTAATTTTTTTCCCCATCCATTCATGATCATGTGAAACATGAAAACTCTTATATTTTCAAAGAAATTATTTGCTAAAATACATAGTGTCTGATTACATGTAGATTATCATGCAAAATGACATTTAAAAACTGTCAGGAGACTGAATAGGACTGCAAACATGGTTAGCTGTGAAATCAGGCAACTTTGTTACAGCAACTAAGGCAATATCAGCATTTACATGGACTCAGAGAGGGGCATGGGCAGGACAGAGCGGGTTTTGGCCCTGAGGCTACTTTTGTATCAGCCTGCATTGCCCCAGAAGGAAAGGGTTGTGGTCCACATCACAGCCTGCACTGGAGCGGATTCATCGTGCTACTCAAGATATTTTTCCCCTTTGGAACTGCAAGAGCTCCTGCAGCAGATTAAAGAATTGCAGCAACTTCTCGCCTGGAAATGGACAGGGTTGGGTTGGTCTCGTACATGGTTTCTGCAGGGGGGTCGAGGTCTAGGCTGATGTTGGCATTGTAAAAGGTGCTGGTGCTGGGCTCAGGCCCCTCTGGACCAGGATCCAGTTGTAGAAGTACTGAGTGAAGGTGGAGTCTCCAGGCAGTTTGGCTCTGCACAGCCTGTTCTCCAGCTGGCCATGCCAGCTTGCCAGAAGAAGGCAGCATGGTTATCTCTGCAGACAGGAGTCCCTCTGCAGTCACCCTGCAGCAGAGCAGGGTGATTAAGGTAGAGGATTAGAGGATTGGCATTGGGTACTTGCCAACAAGCAGAACTCCAACTTAACTACAGATATTTTTAATAGCATATGACTTAGCTATTTTCTATTGCCACAACTTATTTACTGTCTCATAAGGACTCAATGTCCTACAATATCACTCTGTCTGAGAAACATGGATACAAAAATGTGTTAACACTCTGTGCCTATTCAGAAAAATGCAATGTAGTGATGCTCTTCTATCACAGCCATTCATATGAGCAATGAACTTAATCACAAAACAGAAAAAGATGATTTAGTCGTAGAAATAGAAAGCTGTATTATTCTTCTTGAAAGAAAATCAGACTAGGATTTGCATGGTTCATAAGGAAACATTTTTCCCTTCCTAGAAAGCAATGTTGGATATGCATTGTAAAGTCAAGTGAGGATGTTTTGTTGAAAATCCATTATTTTCATGCTTTAGTACTAATTTTTCTCTTTGGGGCTTTGCTGCATAAAATTACTATGTGTCAGAATATATAATCTAAACAATTAAATTGTGCAGAAAACCAATGTGTTTATACATGTCACTATCTCAGATAGGTGAACTGTCTTTAGTAAGTCAGAACCTATGCAGACACAGAGATTTTTGGAACAGAAATACTTGTAAATGAAGCAAAAGCAAGTATACCCATAGGAAGAAAGCAGAAAGCAGATAAACTGCCTGAAAATGTCTAGCAGAAATTTTAAAAGAATGAGTCTATGAAGCCAGTAAATTCAAATCATCTATTTATAGTACCCTCCTCTGACACTTCTCTCTACTGACACAATGAAAGCTGCCTATCTCAAAAGACAGTCCAATGATTTTGAGGGAATCTTGTTGGCCTCTGATTTGACATCTAGATCATGTGTGCCAGGAGCAGCTTACCTTAAGGCAGACTGCAGTTGGGAACTCATGAGCTCTGTGTAGGCTTTCTTTGTCTATTGATGGGTCAACTTAAATTTAACTTGAGGAACATAATCTAGTCTTTGTACAAAGGAGGTGTCAACATAAAATGGCTTTCTCACATATCACTAGGAATCCTAGATGAGACTGAAAAGTCCTGGAATCATTTGATCATAAATTTCTTTGCTGTAAATACATTTATTTGAATTTAATGATTTCATTATGGATTTCCTTAATCCAGGTTTGGAATACCACAGTTTTCAATATAAATATATTGGCTCATTGTCATTTCTTTTCCTGTGTTTGTGCCCCTGCCAATGAAATCTCAGTGTTGTCATTGACTACAACCGTATGTTTATTACTTATGCACCCACAGGAAGGAAATAACCATTTCATATTGCCAACATTTTTTTTCTAACTGTGTTGCCTATGTACACTGCTCACTAAATCTAAATATATCTTTTGCTGAGCAATCAAAGTACTAAAGGCTATTACTGAAGATTCTCTCAATTTTTGAGACAAGTAAGCAAATTTTTTAAAAGAAACCCTTAATGTCTGTGAGGATGTAAAGAAAAACATCAGTGTTAAGATATTTTTTAGTTAAAAAGATATTTTAAAGGAGTATTACAATGTTAATAATAATCATATTGTCATCAATTTGGAAAGATTCTAGGAACTACTGTAGTATTAGGAAAGGCATAAAAAACTTGAGGCAATGAAGAACCACCTAGAGGCTCAACTTTAATTATGCATTTATAAAAAGGTAGTTTAATTATTGCCGTTGGACATATGATAATTCCAAATTTGGAGTACTGGCTAAAAATTTTAAATGTTTCTATGAATCCCAAGCCATCCTTAGAATTGAATCCCTGGTATTAATGCTAGGAATCCTGGCATGGAAAGTCAGCATTAGGGAGCACCGAGACCCCCCCCACAAGGGGATGAGACATAGGCTGCCTGACACAGGTCATGTCTTGTGGCATTCACATTCTCTGAATCTGAGAGAAGTAGGGAAAAAAGCAGAGAAAAGAATGATCATAACAATTCTTATCTCATTTGCTACTCCTGTGTTGTACCAAAGTAGAATGAAATATGGAGATTGTTTACCCAAAGTGATGGTGTTTTGTTTCCTTGGCCTATCAGGGCCAAGCGTATGTCCAGACTGTCAGTCAGCAGACAGTCACGAGTTTTTCTTCAGTTTAGTTTTTATTCAGTTTCAGTTTAGATGTTGTGTAATATAGTATAATATAGTATAGAATAATATAGCATAATAAAGTAATTAATTAGCCTTTTGGTAACATAGAGTCTGACTCATCATTCCTCCTAGACGTCGGGGGACAAAATAACACTGATAATATCTACCCTTCTGGGTCTTAGCAGGGGTCAGAGCTGGGGTCTGCAGCATTCACAGTTTGCTGAAGTTGGGCCTGAGATGGGGGTCTGAGGGGCCCACCAAGAGATGGGTCTGAGGATCAGCATCCCATGGCATAGATTGAACATCCACCCAGAGAAAACCAGCTTGAGCTTATAATGGTCATGCCCTGGGGTGGGGTGAAGGCCCCAAAGTGGGGCTGGTCAGCACCGTTGAGATCTGACACTGGGTGTGAAATACCAATTGGATTTTTAAGTGCTTCCAGAGTGGATTTTGATTTCAGTGGGATAACACTTACTACTGCACTACTTACTGTCTATTCCATGGACAAATACCCAGATGGCTTTGCTGATTCAAACCTCTTATTTTTATGTGCCTTAATCATCTCTCTGGCCACAGATTTTTCAATGGGATATATAGAAAACAGCTGAGTTTGTTTCATTGGAAAACTGAGCTGTTTCAAGGGTACGACTGTGAGAAGTTTCAAAGTGAGCTACACGCAACATGGTGCAGACCATCTAAGGAAAGGGAAAACCTGGATAGAGAAGGTTGGCATGGTCTGCAGTCTCTTACTTCTGCTTGGTCTGCTCTAATTTCCCTTCAGAAGGAATATGTTCCTTTTGCCAGCCCTCACACCGCAGGAGTGGGGTTTGCTCTGAAGAAAGGGAAGGG